>VZSF01005136.1:395258-458099 GCA_013398295.1 Chionis minor
CCCCCCCCCCCCCCCCTTTTTCAAAATCAGAGGTTATCTCTGCGAAATGTCAATTCTTCTTAATTGCCCTAATGAAATACGATATACACAGCATCAGTTATTTTTTTTAAAAAAAGCTAATGTCCTAAAAAACTCTCTAAGAATGTATTTGAGATGATGTCCTGAAGTACCTTCTACTTACCTACTTTTTAGGAAAACCTTAAAAAGCAAGAATGTTCTAAACATACACCAAAGAACTGTTGTGATATGCAGCAAAGGTCTCACTATGACTGGAAATTTGCATTCATCTCTTAAAGATGAAGAAGATGTATTTCCAATACCGCAAATAGCTAAAAAGAATGTCTGAACATTTAAAAAGGCACCAGTCATATCTTGTTTAGTTATATTATCCTTTATTATTTTACAATATATTTCAAAAACTTGTACAGATGCCTTAAACTGTTCTACAAGAGCTGCAATACTGTCATAAAAGCACACCTACGGACCGAATGCACAAACAAACTGTAATACCTACTGGTATTGAACCATTAATATCCAAAGGGTGTAGTCTTTTAGTAAATAGATGTGCAGTAATGCAAATGCAAACAGATGTTAATGCAGAAAAAGAAAACTCTGCATTCATGGCTATAGAACAGAGGACTTTTTCAAACACATTTGGTACTGTAACATTCTAGACAGCAATATGAGTAGTATTACATATTTAAAGCAATACATGCCCTGAAAAGCCTGTATTTTCAATCTGTGCGTGTAAACCTGAATCAAAAATAAACTAGATATATTAAAAAACATGAGACATCTAGTCTGCCAACAAGCTTTTGTTTCTTTTTTATCCTAGAATGACAATTAACTTGGGTGGATGAACTCTGACCTGCGTTACTATTTTACATTATCATTTCCTCAGCATTTCTTTAGTATTATGACAGCCTGTGATTTCTTTTATTTATTCCTTGTGCATAGGCACAGGGGAATAACTTTGATGCGTTTGTTTTTTTTTTTTCTGAGTCTCCAAGTGGTAAATATAATTATTATAGCAAATACATTACCACAAAAAAGCATTATATAATGAGGTTAATAACATTATTTAAAGTTCTCAGCTGTGTTTCTCTGGTGCAACAAAGCAGTGGCACTGCAGTTTTCAAGCACTGTGTGTTGAAGCCTCTCAGGCACACAGTGTTTCCTAACAGCTCAGATCTATATTATTCTCTGCCTAGAGACGTTTTGATCTTATTATTACTTCTGGTCACAGAAATTACCAAGACATCTTTAAACCTACCCAGTCTGTAAGTAACAAGGTAAAGCCAATTGTTTGCATATGTTTTTAAGCCTATCCAAGCTGATGTTCTTTCATGGGAGTCACCTGAAAGACACTAGGAGGGACAAGTAATTACAAATCAGATTTGTTAGGTTAAAAAAAAATAAAAAGGGTTAAATTCAAAAATTATGAGTGTGGCACTGTGGCAAAAGAGGCATTCAGTTCTGCTTCTTCTTCAAGTTTCTGAAGTTTCAGTTACCATTAAATATTTGTTAACAGTGAACACCATTTCTTAACCAAATACAGTCTACATCCTTCTATTCTCTGCAGACAGAGCTGCAATGGGTCATCACTATATCAGACCACAGCTTTTTTTTGCTAGTCTTCCCAGCTAGCCTAAACAGCAGTCAGTGGTATTTATTAGTTATATACATCAGTCAGTCACACCCATCATTATAAATACGTTCTAGTTTATTTACTGTACAATGTATGTATACACATTTGTGTTTATTCAATCCTTATTTCTTAATTTCAAGCACTCCAATGGTTAAGGGCAGGCTGGACAGAAATTCAATATACATAAAAGGGTTGTAAATTTCAAATCTGTAGTGATTCTAGCAAATAGCAAAAGGGGAACGTCACGCTCACAGTGTGAACGTAGTTGCCAAAAATAAAGGTAAAAAAAGAAAGAGGCAGACTATTTTTTTTTTCTCTGGAGTCAAAATCTAGAAAATTAAACAGAGTAACGTTAGTCCAAAGGGATGCAGAAATAAAAAGGGCATTTTATTTAATGCACAACTAGAGCTATCAAGAGTTTTCTTTCACAGAGGCCCTGAGACTTGAGCTAAATGGATTCTCCTTATCGTGTGTTTCATGTGAAGTTAAACTTAAAGCTCTATACGCATAAACATTTGGTATATAACAGTGGACCCATTTTTAAAAAGTGAAGCAATAAAATCTACATGAGAAACAAATGAAAGAACAATTTGATTGGAGGCCTCTGTCCTTTGACCCCTGCCTATCAGGCTAAACGTCCAATAAAATGTAAAATGCAGCATACGTTTTGCTTTATCTAAAATTTTTGTGATGATTTATTGCAAATTGCACTTGGCAGTTCACCACACCAATGGAAAACTGGCCCCCCTGTTGGTTCATTCACACAGTCTTTTAACACCAAATACAAGTCACCAGTAGAAAGATCTTGATAGAAAGTTTGCTGCCGTGCTGAGCCAGCTTGCTGCACCTTCTGGGTGTGACCCAACACGAGACACTGCTTTGTCCTGCTCCTTAGTAGGGCTTTCATCTTCTGGTAAATATTCAGGTAGATCTGTATTCTGCTCTACTTCCACTGGGGTATCTTGGAACGGAACCAGCATCTGATAAAACACAACAGATTAAAATTATGTCAAATGTTGTAACTTAAAAAGAATGAACGGAAGTTGCACGTGCATACACACATTCAGGATGATGGGCATGCATGTTGTGAGACTCCTTCTCAGTTCCCCTATACAGTAAGAATATAAATGGAACATACTATATACCCGGAATCCACTATGCTTAGAAGATACACAAGAAAAGCTTTGGCTTAACATGGAAGAAAAAACTCAAATAAAGACATAGCCCTTTTACTGTCGTGAAATAAAAACATTTCAGCAACTGCAGCCAAAAAAAAAAAAACACCAACAAAGGTTCACTGAGATACTTTTCATATCATTTAAGGAATGAGAATTTTCATCTTTCCTCTGAACAGTAAGTTCTGTAAAACTGCTCTACAGATCTGTGTCCTGACGTAGGACACCCTTTATTCTCATTGTACTGTATGTGTAGCACTCCCACTTACAAAGTTCTTCCTGGCATCAGATGTTATGGGTGCAGAAGTGCTTGTATGAAAGGTACAGCTGAACTAAAACAACTGGTATTTAGAAAGATACATATCCTACCTCCTCACCACTTTCACTTTTCACAACTTGCTGTGCCTTCATAACTTTGGTTGATGCTATTGCCGTTGCCAATGCCTACAAGCACACAGAAAAAACCAATAGCTTAGTGTGACAGAAGGCAAGAATGTGAGGATCTGGAGGGTTACTGAGCACTTACCTCTGCTTTTAAGTCTGAGCGAATTCGGACCACGCACCTTTGAACAGCCATTTGAAAGGTAAAACTAATAACACCTTTAATTTTCAACAAGGCTTCTTCACAAAGATTCCTCCGAGACTAAAAAACAAACAAAAACCCCGAAACTGAAGTATTTGCATAGTACACCATGTGGAAATACCAACAATTAATTTTTAAGGAATTCCTATATGTCTGAGGGCAGGTGGTTACTCAACAGCATTTTTGTAAAAGAAAAACTAAGACTTACATTTTAGTGCATAAATATTAGACACTCTTGCTACAAAAAAAAATGCTTACACTTTAGAAGTCAAAGTAGGATGGAATCAACTGTAAATAATTAGAGAAAAATGCTGAAAAGCAAAGAATGTTTTTCTCCGTATGATCAGCTAAACAGTCCCCTCTGGTTAAGTTCTGATTGACTGAAGTGCTCATTGATGAGTAGTTAGTGTTTAAGTTGCTATTTATCAGACACCTTGCCTCCATACTGACTGAACGCATCAAAGCAGCTGTTGTATCTTTCAGCTGCTTCATCTGTGGCAGCTCACGGACAGTACTGCACAGCATAAGCTTAATTCTTATTTCAAAGGGAAAATACTTGGTTGATAACCCATGGAATGTTATCTTTAAAACAACTGACATCGCCTACTGTGCTGTAACATTACATTGACTTGTACTAGTTGCATCTGTTCTACATTATCTTAGAACGCTGCTTTTTTTTTTCCTTTTAATATTTGCTCAAGATGGTTGTAACAAAAAGGATTAAAATACACTTGGAGAGACTGCTAAGACAGAAGGGGAAGAAAGAAAACACCAGAAATAAACTGAAAACCTTACACAGGTTCAAAATAATGATGTATTTAACTTTTACTGCAAGGTTTTAAAGAATAAGCTATTTCAAAGCATATTTATATTAGTTATCAAATAATTACTGGTCAGTATTTGGGATAAATGCATGCACAACAAATAATTATTTTAATATCTGGAAGAACTGACCAAAGCAGGTTGTTTTGGTTTTGGGGCTTTTTAAAGAAGTTTAGCATATATATTGAAATAATTAATTTGCGAACATTTATATATTGAAATAATTAACGCTTTTGACAGGTAAAAAAATAACACTGCTGGATAGACTACATTTCTCGTGCACAGGAAATACTTGATGCAAAGATGATAGGCTGCCGTGCATGAGTGAAAGTCAAAACTACTACTCGCCTAAATAAATTAATTTATGCTTACATGGGTGTATAGCAATTCTGTGACAGAATCTGGCTTTTTACTCCAAGACCTCAGGTTTAAATCACAGGCACCTCAGTTTAATTCAAAACGAACCTTTCAGTGATCAGAGAACTGGTGAATCACTTCTTAAACACAAAACTTACCAATGTCCATACAGACTCTGTAAAAAGCCGAAAGCTTGGCAGCCACCGGCCTTTCTGCACGAATGTCTTTTGCAAAGCATGTCTAACTACAGCAATTAGGTACAAACCCCAGCAGTGCACACCCAGGCATCTTCCTGCATGGTACTCCTGAAGCATGGGCACAGGGCAGGACAGGTACAGGGTAGGACAGGTGACATTTAGGTTATTTTCTTGCACACCTTGTAGTCTAGCAAGTAGTCCTGGCTAGACTATTGAACATTGATTACCGTACCCTAATGAATACTACTAAAATGTACTGCTTAATTATTCCCCCCCCCCCTTTTTTTTTTTACAGTTTATTATCAAATTTGATAATTAGATTTTAAAATAAAAACATCTGACCCCACACTAAACAACTGACCTTTCCCCTCCCTTCCTGAAATAACCAATATTTACTACTTGAGGTTTCAAAATCCACAAGCATTTGTAGGATGCACAATCAATCCTAACAGCAGCTTCTTGTTTCAAATCTAAAAGACAAAACACAGGTAAACTGAGAACACAGTATTTACAGTCCTGCATTTACTTACTACGTCTTCTAACGCTCATATGTGCCACCTAATATTCTTCGCTAGTTAAGTTGGGTATACAACTAGTTGAATGAAACTAAGCTGCTTTTATTGTTCACATCCTCCATCATTCTCCCAGTCCCAGCTCACCCGGACATTTAAAACAGCATTATAGGGATGTTAAACTGCTGGGTGGGCACCTGGAGCATCACTGACATTTATTTAATCATCTGATGAAATACAGAGCTATGTACACCAGCCATCTCCAGCCAGCGCACAGTCAGATTTTTCTTTTCTTCAACAACGAGCTAAGAAAACATGCTGGTGTGCTCTAGGCAACTACAGAAGCCTGCAGTTTTGATCTCCGGAGCTGAATATCTAAATATCCTACAATTTTTCAGAATACCTTTGCCTCCGCATTTAAGAGAGAAACTCCACAAATATCGCTAAGTTCCGAAGAACACAAAGAAATGCTTTTAAGATAGAATCAGACTACATCCAGAACATCTAAACTCACAAAGTGGATTACATTTCTTGCTTGGAGATACCTGTGAACAAACAAATCAACTACAAGCTTAAAACCAAAACAAAACAAACTTAACAGGAGACAAGCAATAAGACTGAATTAAAAAAACTTCAGAGTTTGACAGGTGTTGACAAAGCACTTCCTTTCTAGACAGAGCAAGTGCTGGAAGGACAAAACTGTAAAAAATATTTACTTTGTATAAAGTGAGCTAGAGCAGCATGTTATTTCTAAAGGAATTAACTATGGTCTTATGAAAACAGCACGACGGGTATGCTGTTGATAAACCGGGCCTGCGGACACGCTTACTTGGCAAAATGTAAAGCAACAAAGCAAAGGATCAGGTTTGATCATTTAAAATGGGTACAAAACTGAAGATACAGAGTCCGGAGGGCACTTGTGGATAACATGCTTAAACAGTCTACATGCTGTTTGGCAGCCGTAAAAAGGCAAACATGGCCCTGGGGTGTTATCTACAGGGGTATGGAAGATAAATCCGTAGAAGTTATTCTGACATTACATAAAGACTCAGTGAGACCTCATTAACTCAAATGCCATTCTGGTCACCACAGTAGAAAAGATTTCACAGACAATGAAAAGATGTAGCAAAACCAGCTCAAAGAAAATACAGAATTTCTAAATTAAGAGTAAATTAAAAAAGCCAATGTCTGAAATCTCTCATAACTAAAAGGAAACTTTTATGTAGTTTAACACACTGATACAACTACAGGATAACCTTAAGTGAAACTGCTGAATGTACCCTATTTATTCCATTCTTTCTTGAAAAGGGAAAGATAATTAGGAGGGGTGAAAACAGAATAGGTTTTTTTTGAGTAATTAGAAAGTCAGCACAGAAACTGCCTTAAAACATCTTCCTTAGACATTCTGAGTAAGCTCAATTTATGCAAGATTTTATACGTGTCTTGTGATTGAAAATACGATTCACAGAAATTACTGACAATTGATGATGCCACACAAATAGCCTAAATACATTATTTTTCGTGGGCATCTCAGTACATACATCTCAGTACAGCATGCCGTATCTACATAAATGGTGGAGGTTTCCTTACCGAATCATCAAGGCCATCTATATGCAAAACCACTGTCTTGGCACGCTTATTTGTGCTGCCGAGGAAAAACTGCGCTTTCCGCCGACGATAATTCATCTCATTCACATTGTCCATGTCTGACATGTTAGAAGACTGAAGGATATCATAGACTTCAGAAGCTAAAAGCTTAGTCTCTCCAGGTGTAGTAGTCCTTAAACAAAAAGGGAATTAAGATCTGTAAATATTTGTTCTTATATTAGTACTCCAAATAGCTGCTAATTATGTCCTTGCAACTGGAATACTCCACATGCTGCAGAAATACAATTCTACAGTCAATACACAGCAAACATTTTAAAAGGGGAGAGGAGAAATAGGTAAAACTATTTCCTTTCCCATACTCCCATTTTTATGTCGATCTGTTAATTCTAACATCATTATAAACAAGCCTGTGTTCTCAAACAGCACAAATACAGTTTACATCAGTTTGACAACTACAAACAAAACACGGTAATAGGTTCTCAGTACACCGCTGTTACTTTGTTCATGTTGAGCTTTATGGTTTTTTATACAACAGATCTCCACCTGCCTTGTGATACATTTCATTTCCCACCTTCCTTGTTACAAAATAAAAATATTTTTTCTGTAGAACTGTTATCTTTCCAAATGTTTTCTTCTCCAAAGTTCCTAAGCATCAGCAGCAAAGCAGAATCCCAGATTTTCTTAAAGAATCCAAAGGTTATTTCTGATTTGACTAAAATTTATGGCATGAACTATATGATATCATCATCTTAGATGTAAAAAATGTAGATAATAGACTGAACATATATTCATTTATGATTAATTAAAACTAATTTTAATAAGGTACTAATATAAATCTGTTGCCCAAATTCAGCCCCGTTTTAATTACGCCAGTGATATAAAGCAGTGTGCAGAAACAAAATTATTACCGCATCAACTTGCAATTAATCTTAAAATGATGAATGACAGCTTTGCTGCTGTTTGGCAAACACTAAGTAAGCAACAAGTACCTTTAGATTTTTTTTTTTTTCCATTTGACTTCTTTAATTACCATACATTAAACACGTTTTCCATCCTACCATATGGACAAGAACAATGAAGAAAGCTTGTTAGGAGTTCTCAACTTGGGGTCTCAGCTAGCTCCCCACCACCACCACCACCTCCTTCTTTGCACCTTATTTTGAACAGCATCCGTTTGGACAGCAAAACATGAGTTCTTGAGATCATTCAGTACATTGATAGCATTCACAGGAAAAAAAGAAAAGAAAAAAAAAAGGGGGGGGGGGGGGGTGTGTGTAATCAGCAAACAAGCAAGACCTAAAATAGCAAAGTATTTCAGCATATGTTCAATTTTAAATACACGCTTGCATTCTGCCTTCCTCCAGCAAAAAACCCGTTTGTGTTAATCCACACAAACAAGTGCTAGGAATTCAGCTTTTAACTTCAACCTTCCATAATTTATTAGATAAATAGAACAGATGATAAAGCCACGCAAGCTGATGTCTTCAGGTAGTAATAAAGCTTCAGCTTGCGCATTAGCAACATCTTATCAAGACACTAAGAAATTTGCCCACGTGTTAGTTTTGGCAAATTGTTTCAACAACAACAAAAGTCCTGTCCATATGAAGTGATTTGAGATAGAGGGCTTCTTTTTTTTTTTGTTAAGTTTAAATACACTTAACTAAGCACACTAGTGAAAATGTCACTATCCCACCTACAGCATCCACTACGCTGTTGGCAAAAGTTACTGCTTGAATACCATTGTACTATTGCATCCCAGAATTAAAAAAAAAGTCAGAAAGACAAATGAGAAAGAAAAAGCACTTAAACGTAGGCATAATATATATGCATATATAAACAAAGATAATTTTAAGTTCATTCAAAATGAACAGTTCAAAAAATATGCCAGCAAATATAAAACATGCAACTGCCTAAAAGTAAGAAAATCAACAGTTATTTTCATACACGCTTTGTGCTCACAACACTATAGTTGGCATAGTTCTTGGAAAACTAATGACCTAAATTTAACTGTACTATTGAAACAACCTGTTGATCTGAAAACAGGTTTAAATCTACTGTTACTTAGTACAAGTGATCTAAGATAATCCTAAAACAAGTCTATACAAGTAGATGCTAGGCATACGCACACACACACTTAAACCAACTACTCAGATAGTAATCCTCTATTTAGAAAAATACAGGAAGTTGTCTACCACTATGTTAGAGATGATAACTCTAGTTACCCCTCTTGGATTTAAAAACAAATCCCAAACGCAAGATTTTAATCTTATATAAAGAGGATCTGTTGCAATATAAGCAACTGACTGTGTAATAAGGAGCAGCATGAAACTCAGACACTACTGTACAAGGGCAAGAACAGATGTCAAGTAAGAATATCAGATTGCAAAACAACCCTCAATAAAGGTATAAGCCAGTTTTATTCTGCAGTAATACATTACTACACTTTCAGCAACTCAGTTAAAACAAAGATACACAAAATTCCACACAAAGCCTTCTACAATTTTTAGCATGAGTGAGTGAAGACAGGTTTTGCATTTAACTGTTATTCTTTCATTAAAGTAATTTATACAACAGCTATAAAAAGAAGAGAAACCTTAATATCTTAATATCGGACTATATATAAGTTTGGTTTGTTTGTTGGTTTTTGGTTTTTTTTAAAGTTATTAGGATGGTGAAATACTGGACCAGGCTGCAAAGAGAGGCAATAGAAGCCCCGTCCCTGGAAACATTCAAGGTCAGGTTGGATCTAGTTGAAGATGTCTCTGCTCATTGCTTGTGGGTTCAACTGGATGATCTTTAAAGGTCCCTTGCAATCCAAACTACTCTATGATTCTATGATGATTCCATGATCTTTAAGGAAAAATAATCTAGAAGTAAGCATAATAAACCTTCTCTACTGTAAAACCAAGGTGTCGTTCGATGCTGACTCTCTTTCTTTATATGCTGTACTGGTAACTAAAAGACAAATACAATGAAACTACATTTAAAATTAAAACACAGTAGGACAGCAGAAGTTGTTTTTTTTAAAATAAGGACAACACATGAGCTATGGTTTTGTTGCCTGAAATGAGAAAAAATTGCAACCTTAAGAGAAGAGGGTTCTGAGGGCACTGACCCAGGCCCACCCAGCACCTGTACGTCAGCAGTATCCGACGCTGCTGCCCACAGCTGTCCCACCCAGCCTCCTGCCACCATCAGTGCAGCAGGAGGAAACTCTCACTCATCCTTCTGCCACCACCACCCCCCTCTAGTACAGCACTTTATTCACCAATGAAGGTGCAGGTACATACTACCAAGTCACTATGGAGTTACAGATTGTTTGAGAACTATGAATCCCTGGAACAACCTCCTCAGGGACGCGGCAGGGTCCCCATTGCTGGAGGTTTTCAAGATGCAATTGGACAGGGCGCTAACTCATCTCATCTAGGTTCCCTTTGCCAGGAAAGGCCGGACCAGATGATCCTTCAAGGTCCCTTTCAACCTGGGCTGTCCTACCATTCTATCACTAGTGTTCTGCTACCCTGCTAGGGAAATGGTCCATAGTCAGAGCAGAGTAACAGTTGGTAATGGTTTCAGGGGTGATAACATCTTACATTACTTCAGCAAGATTCAGAAGATGCCTGTCAGAAACCCAAACCTTTTATTTTCACTGTCTTACTGACTCCCTGTCATCCTAGATTGCTGTCTGTCCTTCCATTATGTTCACTCAAGGCTGGCTGTGTAAGTAAGATAAACACAGAATGAATCCAAGTGACATGTGCTGTATCTGTCAGAAAAGGATACAAGGAACAGTTCTTGCTTTCTCCCCAATTAAAAATAACTTTGTAAAGATGATCCAAGTGCTGCAGAGGTTTTATTAGTATAACAAAGGCATTTTTAAAAGTTTCAGCTAAACTTAAAGGACACGAAAATTACTGGCTACAATTCCAAAGGTGTATGTGATGTGGGTTAACTATGCACGCTTGGAAAGAACATGTAAGCAGTGTACAGCACTAATGCTGTACAAGCAGCATGTGACTTCAGTATAAACACAGCATCACAAACGATAATAGAAGGGCCCCAACAATTTTCCTAGCACAGCTGCATCTGATGTAGAGGTAATGTAGAAAGTCATGTTTCTTCCTGTAGAAAAAGCCACAGAGGCTGAGAAAGACCAATGCAGAATTTCTCCTTCTGGAGAAAGACAAGATATAAATATGTTTACAAATACATGTTTTTTACATATATGTATGCACGTGTAAAAGACCACCCTATCCTTTTTAAAAGCTGCAATACTGTATGTATATATTTTAAAATAAGCATATATGTACATTACATACACATTCCTATATCAGAGGAAACAGATGCAACCATAACCCAGCTCGAAGTACAACAGACCCTGTGGACAGGCACAGAAACTATTACACGCATTTCCTTAGTGGCATACATTGTGCTCTAAAGACACATTAGCCAAACAGATAACAAACATACTATAATGGCATTTCATTAGAGTGTTTCTACTGAGTTTATAACCTAGAGACAAGAGGTTTTCAAATTAAAGAGGGTATCTTTCTTTGCCAGAGATTCAATTACATCCCAGATTCTATCAAAAGGAGATTTGTGTCATTTAATTCCGAAAGTCTCACTTCTATAGTGATGCTGCTTTTGGTTGTACTTGTGGTTTGTCCAGTACCCACAATAAGACGACAAAGTTAATTACCCATTCATGAACTTTCAAGGCCCTTGATAATCTTTCAGTTATCACCTTGACCCCTGGGAAAGTGAGGGAACAAATCTGGAAACCATTTCCTCCAAGCGCATGAAGGACAAGAAGGTGACCAGGAATAGTAAGCATGGATTCACAAAGAGAAAGTCATACTTGACCACCCTGATAGCCTCCTGCAATGAAATGACAGGCTTCATAGATGAGGAAAGAGTAGTGGATATTGACAATTTTGACATTTGTCTCCTACACAATCCTCACAAGGAAGCTGATGAAGCATGGACTGGGTGAGCAGATAGCGAGGAGGACTGAAAACTGCCTGGATGGCCAGGCTGAAGTGGTGGTGATCAGGGCCATGAAATCTAGCTGGAGGTAAATATCTAGCAGTGTACCCTGCGGGTCAATACTGGGTCCAATCCTGTTCAGTATCTTCATTGATGATCTGGATGATGGGGCAGAGCAGACCCTCAGCAAGTCTGCAGATGACACAAAACAGGAAAGAGTGGCTGATATACCAGAGGGTTGTGCTGCCATCCAGAGGGACCTCTACAGGCCTGAGAAACGGGCTGACAGGAACCCCACGAAGTTCAGTGATGGGAGGTGCAAAGCCCTGCACCTGAGGAGCAACAACCCCAGGCACCAGCACAGGCTGGGGGCAGCACAGCTGGAAACCAGCTTTACGAGAAAGACCTGGTGGGCCTAGTGGAGATGAGGTTAAACATTAGCCAGCAACATGCCCTTCCAGCAAAGAGGGTTAACAGTATCCTGAGCTGCATTAGGAAGAGCATTGCTGGCAAGTAGAAGGAGGTGCTCCTGCCCCTTCATTCAGCACTGGTGAGGTCACAGCTGGAATGCTGTGTCTGGTCTGGGCTCTCCAGTACACATGAGATACAACCATGCTGGAGAGTCCAACAAAAGGTCAGAAAGATGATTAAGGGGCTGATGAGGAAAGGCTGAGAGAGCTGGCACTGTTCAGGCCAGGGATGAGATGCCTCAGGGGGATCTTATAAATGCATATAAATACCTGAACGGAGGGTGCAAAAAGGACGGAGCCAGGCTCTTTTCAGTGCCCAGGGGAAGACCAGAGGCAGCAGCACAAACTGAAACACAGGAGGTTCCCTCGGAACATCAGGAACACTGTGAGGGTGACCAAACACTGGCACAAGTTGCCCAGAGAGACTGTGGAGTCACCATCCTTGGAGATACTCAAAAGCTGTCTGGATGTGGTTCTGGGCAACGTGGCTTAGGCAACCCTGCCTGAGCAGAGTGGTTGGACCAGATGACCTCCAGAGGTCCTTTCCAAACTCAACCATTCAGTGAGTCTGTGAACACATATTAGAAACTGAGAAGTCNTGCATTAGGAAGAGCATTGCTGGCAAGTAGAAGGAGGTGCTCCTGCCCCTTCATTCAGCACTGGTGAGGTCACAGCTGGAATGCTGTGTCTGGTCTGGGCTCTCCAGTACACATGAGATACAACCATGCTGGAGAGTCCAACAAAAGGTCAGAAAGATGATTAAGGGGCTGATGAGGAAAGGCTGAGAGAGCTGGCACTGTTCAGGCCAGGGATGAGATGCCTCAGGGGGATCTTATAAATGCATATAAATACCTGAACGGAGGGTGCAAAAAGGACGGAGCCAGGCTCTTTTCAGTGCCCAGGGGAAGACCAGAGGCAGCAGCACAAACTGAAACACAGGAGGTTCCCTCGGAACATCAGGAACACTGTGAGGGTGACCAAACACTGGCACAAGTTGCCCAGAGAGACTGTGGAGTCACCATCCTTGGAGATACTCAAAAGCTGTCTGGATGTGGTTCTGGGCAACGTGGCTTAGGCAACCCTGCCTGAGCAGAGTGGTTGGACCAGATGACCTCCAGAGGTCCTTTCCAAACTCAACCATTCAGTGAGTCTGTGAACACATATTAGAAACTGAGAAGTCATTAAGTAAATTCAAACAGCAAAGTACATGGAGCATATCCATTTTTTATCTACTTGTGGAAATCTATTTTTTCAGAATAAGAGTAGAAGTTAAGGTTTTGTGTCAGTAAAGCAAAGTGTATTTAATGTTCCTGCCAACCATTTTTTGTTTTCTATAGAGTTTTGCATGACAACTTAGGTAACTCTTAACGCACCTGATAATTAGAAAGACCGAAACATAAGCAGTTGTGTAATTTTATTTTGGTTTCAGAAATTTCCTGCTCCCATATTTAGACTTGTGGTTCACTGCTCAGTCCTAAATTGTTTTATCTTAAGGCATCATGAACTAAGGCAAGGCTAGATGGAATAGGGGAGGCTTTGTTCTGAAAGTCATTAAACGGTTTGCCCATCGGTATTTCAAATGTTCTCACCTTAGCTTATAGCATGGTCTTACTAGCCACAGTCATCAAGGAAAAGTTATTGAGCTTATTACACCTTTTGATAACAATTGAGAAGCATTTAATACAAAATTTAAAACTCCAATAGTTTACTGGTTCAAACACAACACTGATTTTAGGAAAACACTGCTCCAAGTTTTCTCCCTCAATCTAAAGCACTTTTTCGTTATTTTATTTAACACAGTAATTGTATTCAGTAAATTTAGTATAGAGCCAAAAATGAGATCACAAAGGAATATCAAAGAAATATTTTAATCTCAAGTCATTTCACAACATAGATCAAAATGTCAATCTATATAAGCTCACTCAGGAGTTTACATTTTTACTCTCTCTCTTATCCAAATCTTATGTAGTTCAAGAGTATTCCATTTGTAATCTAGGGACCAATTTCAGCCTTGAATAGACCTCTTCCCCCAAGGTTGTTGAGGAGTAAGAGATCCAATGACAGACAATTCTCAGCTTCTAGCTTTAGAAGGGGGCACCACTTACACTTCAGGATACACAGAGAAGAGGTACAGCTCAATCCCTGCACAAGGCTGAGAAACATCTGTGAGAAGGGACAAATAGGGGTGGACTCTATCCTGGAACAGTCCCACTCCCTGACACTGTTAAGATCCAAGCAAGGAAAACAATATACAAGGACAGTGTATTTGTAGCACACTGCCTATACACATGTAATAGACACTTTCAAACCCATAGTGCCTGTGCTGTATGTGTTTTCAGTATGCGTGGCCCCATAAGGGAGGGGGCACGGCATATCGCCTTACAGCTCACGGGGAAAGGCCGTGTTACAGCCGGTCAGAAAAGGTGGACGTGCATTGTATGGCTTATCGCTGTGCTCTCGCTCACAAGTACTTGGGAAGCCAACATACAGAAAAAATAATATTAAGAACAGGTCCGTAAAAGCAAAGGAAGCTAGCAGTGAAGGAAAGATTAACCCAACCCACAAAACTAAGGAAATCGATCTCAATTGTTTAAAGTCAGTTCAGGTAAAACTTCCTGTATTGACATCTCAAGAAGTTTACATACTAATGGAAAAACAGTACCTTAAAGAACAGATCTTAAAAAAAAACCCCAACAAAAATACCCCATACAAAAATCACCCCACCACACACACAACAAAAAAAACCCAAAAAACAAGCAAAGACCACACAATTCAACAAACATGAAGAGTCTGAAGAATAAAAATATCTTCATTATCCAAGTTAAGGCTCGTATATTTAGCAGGACCTCAGCTGGATCCCATACTAAATAACCCACTCATAAATTAAAAATAAGAACAACTCTCACATTTAACTTACAGTCTCATCGCTGAAAAATCTTAAGTCAGTGAATATAACAAAGAACTGAATGCATCATTTTTTCTTCAACGTACTAGTTCAAAAGACTCCATTTCTAGAATGACCCAAGCACCTTTCCAAAAAGTTTAAGAAAACTTATGATCACACTGAAGTAGGTATTTTCACTTGATCCCAATTCTTTTCATACATGCAAGTACTGCCCCTATAAGGCAGAACTAATATTTTTTCCCTAGGATCCTAAGTAGTGATATTTTCAACCGTCATTTCATTTACGTAATGAACCTCATTCACTGCAGTAAACATAATATCCCATATGACATAAAAGTCACAAGTAAGAATTTAATGGATTGGGATGAATTCTGCCTAAATACGTTGTTGTGTAAACGTAGTGGTATTAGAAACCTTAAAGCATATACTTGGTAGAGATTTATCATTGATTTAATTATGGTTAAAAATGGCTAACAAATTTATATTCGTATCAAATATGCCTTAAGACCACTGATGTATTTGTTTCCAGGTGACCAATTTCTTTCTATATTTAAAGACAAAAATTGTCTCTAGCAATAAACTAAAGGGAGCAGTAAACTGAAAAGAATTGCTACATTCTGTAAGGGGGGGGTGGGTGGAAAATCACTAATCCTTGATTCTAGAAGTGAGACACAGTGATTGACACAGTTTTGATGAAAACTTTGAGCATGAATGACAAGCCTAAAGAAAGAGCATGGTATTAGAGAAAAAGCAATCTGCTTCAAGACAGTTATCTGATCTGGCTGTTTTTCTGGCTGTTCTGCTCCAGTGCCAGGGCAAGACTCTTTTTTATCTCCAAGAATGCTGCTCTTTCTTGTGAGCTTTTAGTGCATCCCATGATACAGTGGGCTCACAAGCATATGGCTGCTCTCCTGACTCATTCCAGGCAATGGGCAATTTATTTGAAAACAACTTGAAAAAGAGCATTACTTCAGCACAGAGTTTCTGGCAGTCCCAGTATGGTGCTATTACCGTGCTACCCACTGCAGTACACCTCAGTTCCCTCTAGCCCCAAAACACCCAGGGAAGACCAGGCAACATTACACAGCAGCTGACTTCTTTTCTTAAAGGAAAGAAGTCAAAATCCACAAGAATATGTCGGCCAACAACAACATATCAAGCATAGCAGCGGGTTAAGAATAGGAAAAATAATTCATAGGCAGATAACAGGAAAAACAATAGAACTTGTAGGACTGGACAAGTTGGAAGTGACACACTTGAGCTGAGCACAATGAATGTCCAAATCCAAAACCCAAGCATCTGGGCTGCTCGATGAAGCTAGGTACAGCTTGAGCGCAGTTGTGTTATGTGACTGCACTCCAAAGGTATCAACCACATGCTGGCTACATGTCACCTTTATTTACTCCAAGGCTGTTCCGCCATGGAAACAAGGCAAGGTCAGACACATTTTCCTAGAATGCTTTCTAAATGTGAAAGATGCCTGCCACTTGGCAAGCCTTCCAGACTCTACTCACAGTACTAGCTGCAACAACTTGACCAGGAGACACTGAACTATGAAAAGTTTGGAAAGGAACAAGGAAACCTGATGTCTTGAAATTGATTTTGTACTAACGAAAGATTCCTCACTGAAATTAGAAATGAGGATTGGATTTCCCAGCACCACTTCCAGATCAATTTAAGTCATGCGCCTACTGATCCTGGAAATTTAGAAAAATCCCATGTAAATGCTGAGAGGATCTGAAGATTGCTGAACAACAAAAAAAGGCTAAATATTAAATCTAAGTAAAATCATAGTACAATCCCATTAACTGCTATAAAATCAGTGACTGTGATATAATCTTAAACATCTAGCAAACTGAGTAATTAGCCATGCTTAGAACACTTCCCCAATTCATCCTATTGTCCTCTGATCACAACAAGAGAACAAACTTTGAAGAATGGGATAACAGATTTGAACATATGCCATATGTTTAACCCAGCTATTCATCCAATTTTGTTTAACTCTTGCTATTTATATGCTAAATGGAAGATCAACTTTTGATCTTCCACAGCTTGGTATCTACCATATGGACATATTCTCCATCTCAAAAAAAAAAAAAAAAAAAAAATCAAGGCCTGTTACTCAACTAAACTCAAAAGGCTTCAGAGTAGCATTTGCTAGACAAGAGTCTGCATAACAGACACAAACTCCATGTTGAATTTCACAGTAGCTAGTTCCAACATCTTGCCTGCTAATGAACAGTAATCATTTAATGAATTTATATGGCAGAAATCATGTTTGTTATATGGCTTCAACAAATTGCACTGAGGTTAAAAAAATTCTTTCTGGTCCCTTCTGGTGGAAGATATCAAATACTGGCATTAAAAAGCCAGTCCTTCACAGTAATAATGCTGTAGTGACCAAGCAGAAGTATTGGTAGTGCTGGAAATAGGCTTTGTAATGAAGCATTTTGGGAACGTCTTGAAGGAAGCCAAATACCACTTCTTGTATTATCAGCATGCTAATAGCATTAAGTATATCACATAATAATATATAATGATAGTATATAATTATCTGGAAAATCCTTTTATGTCTTCAAAAAGCCCACAGTTTATTTTGATTTGGAGAAGTAAGCTTCATCTAGTTATTTCCCTGAAATCTACTGGAGAAAGTAAAAAAAAAAAAAAGTTTGCAACTTACAGATAAAGGCTTCCCTAAACCCTTTTGAATAATAATAATTAAACTACAGCATCAACCTGTATCAGAGTAAAAAATTGCAGGTTTAGTCTACGTAGGCATATCTGAGCATAAGCTTTGCATTTGACTCATTTGCTAATACCGTTAATATCAGCCTATTCAGCAGACACCTGAAGTAGGTAACTCTGAAAGCAACAACTATTTAAAATCCTGTTTTCCTACTCTTGAACTACTTCATTGTTGGCAATGGATTTTTTTTTAATTAAAGCAAGCCAGTGTTAGCAGTTTCACTGCTAGCCAAAGGGACAGCAGTCACGCAAAACAGGTTGAAGTACGCAGCAAGGTTTAAAAAAAAAGTTTTGTGTGAACTTGGTGATGTACTGTATAATTCAGAATGCACTAACAATTTTAATTTGTTCCAAGTTACTACATAGGACTTCCTACCTGCAAAATTCAATGGAAATCTTGCTGAAAAAGATACGATAGCATGTACTGCAAAACAATGAAGACTAAAACCACATTCCTGAATAGAAATACATCTAATTCAGAATAACATATTTACTTTGCATTAGGTGCTCCAGAGTAAAATTCCCTTTCTTCTAAAATGACTGCTCCATTCAGAAACTGCTAATGAAGACTTTTACATCATTAACATTTTCGAGGCATCTCCCTTTGTGGCACTTACTGCCTGTAATACCCAGATGAAACTATTTAAGTTCTAATCACACACCAGCACCAAGTTTCTTGCTTGAGCAGCATTCAGGATATTAAAAAAGAAGAAAAAAAGAAAAAAAAAGAATAATCCAGACACTTATGGTTTAATAGAAAAAATCTGCAATTTTTTTGGGACACTCAGCAGGAAGGTCAAAGACCAGCATCACCTGTGGACAAGTTTGTGGCAACCCAAAAGCAGACATGATACTGGCAAGGAAGGATGAGAATCCTCACAGTGCTAAATATCTGTCAACTCCCCTTTCACAGATAAATGATTTCAGCCTACAATATTGTCAACCCGCACCTGTAGTAAGCATTAAATACTTCACAACACAACTGGTTGCTTTTATTTCAAAGCATCTTAAGCCTTCTTTGCTCTTTATTTTAATAAGCTGCCATAAAAAGTCAGCATATCAAAGAACCTACACCAGCACTTTTCTCCTAAACTCAACAGTAACCAGTGAAGGTCATTCTGTATTCCTAAAATGCTTTCAAGATCAGCTGACAGCAAGGTTTAGTGAGTGTTAAAAAGGCACTCTGTGTACATGCCATCACTACTCCTGACTCTTCTGCCAATCCACTTCAATCTCTTCCCTTGCACCTCAGTACTGAACCCCACCACAAAAAGAGACGACAGTTGCCTCTTGGAACACCATGTCAGGCAGGTCTTGATGCACTGAGTTCAGCATGATAGCATTTTTGATAATGCAAATTCAGATTCTATTCTTTTTAACATATCAGAACATACGTGCCACACTCTGTAAATAATTTTGGTTTTTATATTCATAGAATCATAGAATGGTTTGCGTTGGAAGGAACCTTGGAGATCATCTAGTTCCAACCCCCCTGCCATAAGCAGGGACACCTCCCACTAGACCAGGTTGCTTGAAGTCCCATCCAACCTCGCCTTGACCATTTCCAAGGATGGGGCCTCCACAACTTTTCTGGGCAACCTGTTCCAGTGTCTCACCATCCTCACAGTAAAGAATTTCTTCCTAATATCTAATCTAAATCTATCCTCTTTCCGTTTAAAGCCACTATCCCTCATCCTATCACTACACTCCCTGATAGAGTCCCTCCTCATCTTTCCTGTAGGCCCCCTTTAGGTACTGGAAAGCCGCTACAAGGTCTCCCTGGAGCCTTCTCTTCTCCAGGCTGAACAATCCCAAGTCTCTCAACCTGTCATCACAGGAGAGGTGCTCCAGCCTTCAATGTTTCTCAGAGTCCAATATTTGTTTTAACATGTCTGCAAGAAAAAATAGGAAGTAAATCCACCTTAACTTCACTCCCTGCTCTAGCCAGTTTCTAAATAGGAAACTGGCTAAGACACTGAGCACAAAAGGTTTTCAAATATATGCATTTTTATCAAAGTTATTTTATACTTCACACACGTCTTTTCCAAGTGTTTCAAAGTGCTGGGTTTTTTCTATTCTGCAATACTTACCACAACATTTCTTGCCTATAAGAAAATGAACAAGTACCTTTTCATAACTTCCCAACTGATTTCTTCACATTCAAATACAAAGTACTCAAAGCAATTATGATTGTTGCCGTCTCTCTGCCAAAAAAAGCAACACCAGAATAATACCTATTCATTCAGTAATAGGTACTGAAAATTCTTTTCCAGGTTTAGGAACCTGTACTTTGGTAACATGCAGCTTTTCACATATTGTACATAAAGCACCACTGCAGAACTTAAGACACTTCAATGGTTAGTTAACGGGGCACGACACTTGCAGTACTTGTTATCATATTCTTAAGCCAGTCATTGTAAATGAGATGAAGGCCATGATTCTGAAGAACTTGCAGGTTGTCTCTAAATCTTACATTACATAAATGACCAATTAAAATTACTGCATTAATGATAACTTTCTTTGTTACCTCACTATTTGGCAATTAGTTAACTTGGAATTCAGTAAATACGAAGACAATGAAATATTTATATCAAAGAAAAGGGACAACAGAAACTGTTGAAATGCAGGAACTTTAGTGTCAGAGACGTACCAAGAAAGCTGTGTGTAAACTGCAAGTGTTGCACAGAAACCAGTAACAAAAGTAGCCGATCCACTGTTTCATTGAGTGCTTATGTATGGAACTAGTACACTAAAAGCTAGTCTATTTAACTAGTATTGTGTTGAACTGGTGTACTAAAATGTCTGTGGATATACAGTACTTGAACTGAGGCAGACACCAGGTGACGAAAAGCCACACAACCAACAGTCCTGATACAAATGCCAATGTCAAGTGGAATGTTGTAAGGTAAAAGTAGTAGGTTGGAGAGAAAAAATGAAATCAAACTATATTCCTGACTTCAGTCCAAAACGTTATAATAAGAATTTCACACACGACAGAATGAAAAAATAATAAAAATACACAAAAGCCAGATGTAGAGGTTGACAGCCACCTAAACTGTTGAATACAGAAACTACTGATTGTTTAGAGCTCACTAAGTAAGTAAGTTGCATGCAAGAAGGAACGATGACTTTGTAATACCTCTTTGACTACAGAGAGGTCCTGAGATAAAAACCCAAAAACCAGAACATCAGAAGTACACTGAGAGAACATCAGGTACATCTTGTAGGGCACAGGGCAGATGCTTCCATTTGGTCACGCTTTCATATTTTTCTCAGTGACCAATTCTACACACACAAACAAAACCAGGAAGCTCATCCTAAATTTCACCTCCCATAATAAACCTTTAGAACAGTTATTGACGTGACCGCTAATTTCTATTAACCCCTGCAAAATATAAATCCACAGTAATATTTCAACATTTAAATTAGTAGCTGCATTTGAATTGTTGGCAGTCAAGTCTTAGACTATTCTTTAAAATTACATTCACCTTTCCAAACCTCTAAATTTTATTATCTCACAAAAACGGTAAGATTCTCCCAGAAAGCCCATTACGTCACGACTAAAGTCCAGGTTAACACCAACATGTAAAACTAGGATTTTACACCGCTTCATTACTTAATGCTTTTTGTGTTTTATTTATTGTTACCATTTGTTCCTGTGCCTGCATCTCTCTGTCGAGATCATGACTTCCTACGTCCTTCATAACGCTAAGTACGCTACAGGAATACAAAAAAGGGTCTTGAAACATTTTTTAAAAAAATGGTGAACTGTGAGAAAGCCTGAACTCTTGTTAGTTTGATATGACCCTCAAGCAAAAAGAGCAAGAACTTTTACTGAATACAAGCCTTAGTGATCTAGCTAGCCCACAGCACTGAATCCATCCCCTCCCCTGCCCCTCCACTCCTCCCTATATATAATCTTCTCCAAATACCAGGAAGCTGTTTGGCAGACAAAAGGAGCATTCAGCCACTTAGAACAAATAACACGGTATATTTAAAGAGGACATACTGATGTTTCCTACATTTCCTAATATTTCATTGGGGTTTTTTTTGTCAGAGGATGCTTTTTCAAAAATAACTTCAAAAACCAATCTATTTCTAAAACTTGTAAGATAAACAAAATATACCAAAAAACCACACTCTTTAAAGAAACTAGGGATGGGGGAGAGGGATATTCATAGAATCATAGAATGCTTTGAGTTAAGCCACTTTGCTTCACAATGGTGAATAGAACAGCCTGCAGACGTCTTCCTGCTGTGACCATCTATTATTAACAAACACAGTTACAGCACTGAATAGACTGGAGCCCCACAGCCCAAAGAGATGCACCAGCAACCAATAGTGTAATTTTCTAGAAGCGCTTACCCTCTAATGCACAAAATGTAAAAAAGTCTGTAAAACAAGAAGGCTTGAGAAAATAACTGGAAAGAAAAGGCCAGAAAAGTTACCATGGAATAGACAGACAGATGTGTGCATTACTCTTGTTCCAGGTGACAGACTGCAATTGGTACAGAATTTCTAAAAACAAAGCTTCCAGAACCTCCTGCTCACAGGAATATTTAAGACTTAGGATAACCATGTTTTCTTCCAAAACCACAACTTCTCAGTACAGAATCGCAAGTATAGTAGAGTCCAAAAACATTCATGCCACAGAATCATGCTTCCCATTACCCAATCTCAACTATTATTTCTCAATTTTGATCTGTAAAAAAACCCCAAATACCAAGGATTACAAAAATAACATTATGAAGTGATTCAAGTGTAGAAAAATAAAATCTCTATAGTCTGTAAAAAGCTATTTCGTTCTCCTTTGCAGATGAGAATTTAAGTTTTCCAATCAACAGCATAAATGTATACATGTGGTAAATGTGAAAAGTTTACAGAATGTTTCAGCTATACATTTCTCACAAAGTATTATCTTAAAGACAGTTACAATATGGCAACATCCCCTTTGTCATCAGATATCCCTTTAAATATCTAGTTTGCTTTCTTGCTAATTAATATATGGCCTTTGCCCTGTCTTCCCCCAATCATTCCTCCTTTCTCACAAAGGAGAAAAAGAAGTATGTCACACCACAAAAATGACAAAACTATTGTCATGCTACATCCCCACTATTTTAATTTCAGCAAATACTACCTGAAATACTTGGCTTTATATTTGCCAGACATCATAAATTTAAACTTTGCTGGTTTCAACAAATAATTAAATTTTCAAAAAGTATAGGTAATTAAGACTACCAAAAATTAAAATTGAGTAAGAAGTCAGCAATTACAGACTGCATGTATTTCACCAGATCTGCAAGGGACTCTAATTAAACACATATTAATTGCCCTAATCTTCTTAGGCAAGTAATAAATTGGAAGAGCTGATTAATGCACTGGATTTAGTTCAGCTTGTTAAATCTGACACCCTGGCAAAGGAAGACTATCTTGAGAAGCTCTTTTAGCTAAGTAATTGGAATTTTACTCTCAGTAATTTGCCGTTCCATAATAAGAGCTATTTAGTATATTGACTCTTCATCAGTTTTTTTTTTTAAAATACATGTTAGTTATATTTAAACAGTACCATTATGCTGCTCATAAAGATTATGAAAAATTACGAACTTTGACCTTTACTGTCCATCAAAAGTCACTTTCACACTGAACACAAATTAGTATATTTCCTTGTAGGCTATAAATCCTAATTAATTTTAATTCTAGAAGCTGCTAATAACATTTTATAAAGTCCATACGGACACATTAAGTCCTCCATACAATTCATAAAGCCAGCAACTAAACCAGTTTTCAATATTAAATAACTGCTGATGACTGCTAGAATACAATGAAGCACCATTCTCCAATGAGCCTCAAATGCTCCTCTCCTTTTTATTTATTTAGACAAACACTTCTACGCACACACTTACAGGTACTCAGTGACCTGGCAAGGGAAGGAAACATTATTAGCAATAAAGCAGTAACTGCCATTAAAAAAAAAAAAAAGTTTGGAAACCCACAGGTAGGGATTTTAAAGGTCTGATTTCTCTCCAACAGTTATTACTCCTAGCCTTTAGCATGGAAAGATGCATTAAGCTTCACTTGAAGATAAGCAGATGTGGATGAACAAATAACAAACCTCCCCTGCCAAGGAAAAAACAGCACGTATAGGATAGGTCAGTGGAAATTTTTATATTTGAAAAATGTTTTGAAGTATTCCATGAAACTTGAACAGCTTCTCGTACGTCCTAGAAAATGTGGAACTGTATAAAGCCTTTCATATTAAGTATCTCAAAGTCATACATGCTTCAAATCAAGTTCAGTCTGAAAAAAAATACTAAATATATAAATAACTTACTGCCTTTTCTGTACTCCTCAGAGCTGACATTTCATATTTCTGCTCTAGAGCCTATAAGCTCCAGTCTCTACATCTAAAAAACCGTTACTCTTCCGTTCGCAAAAACTAGTATTCCTACATCTTGAAAAATCACTGTCACAGTGAACCTAAAACCCATCCTTTGTTTCTTAGGCGAAATGCAGCACCAACTAAGGATTCTGCTAAACGTTATTTTAAGTAGCAAAACAATTTTTGCAAATGAGCTATAATGCTGATTATAAGCAAATACCAAAAAGCTGATCAGATAATACAAGGGATAAGTCATGAAATGAGACATGAAGGTACCTCAAAGAACTACAGTTAAATGTGACTGTCTCAAATATTTCCTACCTATTTTCCATGATGCAGTACAATTTACTGCTTATCACTGGATAAACAGATGGCACTCAATTTCAAGTCTCATCCTCAGCAGTCTTACGAAGAAAATAGCACTCTACCTTCACAATAATGAGTTTAAACAAGTGCTATGTTCATCTTCCATTGACTGTGTATTACTTGCAACAAAAGGGTTTTGGCCTCTGCCTGAGGTGCCCACATACTACGCCAAGAAATCGTAAGTAGCAAACAAACTCCAACTATTTTCCAATTGATGGCATCAACCATCTAAAGATCTGTTAGACTGGTTAGCTGCAGGCAGGTTACAGGGAGAAATTCTACATCTGAGCTTGAGGTCTCTACTACAGAGACCTTCAAGGCTTATAGAGATGCAGACGTGATGAGAAAAGTCCTCAAATTTCGGGATTTACATAACTGAAAGCAAAAGAGAACTGAGATTCTAAACAAACTCTCGACTTCCTAAGCACAGTGTCAGTTCAGCGCTGCTGAACATCAACTTGAGTCTGAAATATGACAAATACTCAGTTTTCAGCTTGTGTCTGTGCACACGAGCTCTATTTCATTGCTTGAGAAGACATAACACAGCTTTATCAATGGCAGAATAAAGTTTGTCACTATTCAGTACCAGACAGGGAAAGGCACCGAATATTAATTAGTTAAGTAAGAAGTCAATGAAAGTCAACAGCGCAAGTTACAAAATCCTCAATGAAAGGGAAAGATTCAGACCACAGGATCCGCTTAACCAGTTAAGAGCAAAAAGCCAGTGACTACAGTTTTTGGCCCAGAGGATGCTGGGTTCTGTCTCGCTTGAAAGAACTGTGCAGTAACTGGGAAAGCAGAATACTGACAGAAGCTCCGATCTCTTTGTATGATTTGTTTGCATTTTTATAACACATCACCAAAAAAAAAAAAATATCTAAACCCCAAATTAAACTGTGGAAATCATCAAAAGATTTTTAGATTACACAAAGCAATGAGCTAGATACAAAGACTCTGGAAAGTACACTGGAATGCACAGCATGAAATCATTAAGTCCAAAGCATTTATTAGTGTTTAGTTTCAGTTCAAAGGACTATAATATATTCTGGTAAACTGAAATCACATTAAAAGCTAGAATGTGCCTTTTGTAAAGTGAATCTGAAGAAGGTAGAGACCTTGTTATGAAGTCTGTAGGGGAGAAAACAAGAAACACAACCCAAACCATTGGGTTTTTTGTGACAAAAATAATTCTACATCTATCTTCTCAGCACTTTGCTACCATCTTTCTCCATATTTCTGCAGGCAACGCAAAACTTAGCTTCCGCATCTCCTGTCAACATTAAAGCCTAAAATCCTGACAAGAACATGACAAAGTCCTGTGTTTGAAGATGCTATGTATTTAAATTTTCATGATATCACACTTTCCAAATGTTACAAGCATACAAATCAAATGTATGTTCTTATACTTGCCAAAGAGCTTTCTAGAAAAAAAGAACACCTACAAGATTTCCAGTTTTTACTAACTTATCTCTCCTTTTGTGCACATTTATGAACTTCACACTCTTTTGGTCCTTGAAATTGAAATGTAGGGGAAAAAAATGTTGTCAAAGAGATCTCCATAAAATTCTTTAAACAAAAGTTTTAATTATGACTGTTTTCCAAGTAATATTTGTAAGCTGTAGAGACTGATAATAAACAACTATTCCCCTTTCAACAACTTCTTAGGGATGTCTCTGTGCTCTAAATGGACATGTAATCTATACCAAAAGTAAGTTCCTCTGAAATACACGCTTCTGTTATTACCTAAACATTTCAGTTCTTATTGCTATTATAAAAGTAGGAAGCAAAGAATTCTGTATATTTTACCTTAATTATGTTTGTCCTTAAAAAAGGTGAATACTGTAAGACTTAATTCTACTGTTTCCCACGCATTCTATTAAAAACACTTACCATTTGAAAAAGTTATAATTATTACACTATTCAAAAGAGAACTATTCAATTCTGAATTCTAGTCATTTAGTTCATCATGCTACTTAAGATATTTGTTTTAAATCCTTGTGTTTTGGACAACTGGCAAATAACAAGATGAGGTTTACGCATAATGCTGAAACTCAAGCCAACAAGTAATCTTGTTAGTTTCAGCAGAATTAGTGAGGTACTTAAAGATAAACAGTTTTAATCTTAGCTCACGTATCACATAGGACCTGCGAACAGATCAGAATTTCCTCTCCAGTTCTTCAGGTTCATACTTTTAGACAAGCAGTGTCAGAGAAAGAGATACAGAGCAACAAGATACACCACCAAAAACTGGAAGGGCTATGGGATGAAGGAACTAGCAAAGTCTAGCCTTGGGTATTTTCCTAAAAGAAACTTGTAACTTACACCACAAGGGACACCGTTAAGAGACTCAGCTAACTTATTAAAGATTCAAAAGCTTTCCACTTGAATCTTTAATATAAAATTTTACTTGTGTTTCACCATTTTCTAAATAATTGCTTTAAACATTCATCTGAGACACATCTTAGTGCAGCAGTATGATTTTCTCCGCCCTCATGGAACAGTCCCTCACATCTGAAAAGTCCAGTTAACTAGAGCACTATCGCACTGTATCCTTTTGATAATTTGATGGCAAATTAGTTTTTGCTATGACAGACTGACCTTTGAAGGAGATTGGTGGAGTATTTTTTTGCTAATAATGATTCGTCTTAGTTCATCATACTAATTTCTACTGATAAATACACATGTCCATCTTCTCCCTGTGCATGTATCAATACATCTTCCAGTATTCGACTCAATGCTTAGCAATCTTAACAAAACCAACAGCTGCAAAATTTAAGACGTAAACCAGCTGACACATTCTACAAACAAATTAGAGAACGCTACAAACCTCACTAACTACTGCTCTACCCGCAAGATGTTTCCTCACACAAAACTGCAGCTATATGCCTTCAAAAATACATCAAAAGATAAATATTGCATATACAATTTTCCTTCCCAAGGTGGAATTCAAAGAATAAATGTGCCAGATGCCAATTTCATTACTTGCACTAGTGCAAGGCACCCTTATACAATGACGAGAAGGATTATAAGAGAACCTAAAGGGAAGAGACAAAATTAGTTATCTCTAACAAAGGCAAGAAATTTGTTGTTTGGCAAATTACTTTCAAATGAGGTTTTCTTGTAGACTACAGTCTAAGTACTTTGCTATACTATAAAATGAAAAACATTAATTGCTTGCAGCCACAGAACTTCAACAAAGAACGCAATATTAAAATGTCACTATATGAATTTATCGTCAAAGTTTTACTTTGCATTAGAATGTTATGTTTACACTGTCTTTGGAATCAAGAACCCATCATAAACTTACTTTTGTATTACGTTCTGCAGGCTGAGCATCATACCCAATTCACTTTTCATCTTTTCTCTGTTGGCACGGCACTCTGCCAAATAGCGGAGAGCCTAAAAGAAAGAAGACCGCGGCAAATCAGCAATATGTCCAGTACATTACTATTCATTTTTATTAGTGTACATCTGCAAAACATTCACAGTGTGAGTTCTAGTGAGAAGATAAACAATATTATCACCTACTGTGAACATTAAATTGGTTTATTTTTATAAATACACAGAAAGCATAGAATATCTAATCTATGAGAAAAGTTTGAGAGACTGGGTTTATTTATACCAGCTAAGAGAATCTAAGGGACAATCTAACAACTGTCTACAACTACTCAAAAAGCCTTTACAAAGATGATTAAGCCAAACTTCCCTCTACAGCAGCAGACAATGTAGCAAGGGGGAGCAGCCACAAATTGCAGCTTGGGAAGTTCAAATCAGGTATTACAAAAAGTTTTTTCACTGTGAAGGTAGTTCAACACTGGAACAGACAACCTAGTGGGCCTGCAGCATCAATGAGACAAAGTTGCAACTGACCTGATTGAGTGTTGGAGACAGTCCCAATTCAAGCAGGAAACTGGTGTGAATGACTTCCAGAAGGCCCTTCCAACAAACATTTATGTGATCTGAGATCTGAAGTAGGTGTTTTTTTTTTTTTTTTTTTTTTTTTTTTTTTTTTTTTTACACACTATGCTTCTAGTATAATTTCCATCAATTCTACGGGCTTTCCCAGTACTAGAAAACTCACCACCCCCAAGTTTCTATTGTCCACAGAAAGAAGACTACCGCATTTATAAGCTTCTGAAGACTAATTGCAACATTCACCACTCCATGCAGGAATAAGAATACAAGCAGCAGCAAGCTGCTTAGGTTATTGTTATCTAAACTGGGAATTTACACTTATTTGTTGCCCAAGGTTTTGTTTATTTGACTTTCAAGGTAGACTCTTTGCACAACTTCACATTGCCAACCCTGGGCAGCAACTGTATATTTGCATGATCCTCCTAACATAATACTCTTCCATCTAAAATGTCAGTCCTTCTTTTCATGGGACATCTCTCTACGGTTAGTGCTGACAAAGTTGTCTTAGAAGAAACCTCCAAAAGTGTACTGTGCATTGTACTTTAATCAGTGTTTTATTGATGTAGGTACAAGAACTGCATTTACAAAATCCTGCAATACACAAATACAATGGTTTATAAAATGGATTTTGCGATAGCAAGGTTCAGAAGTGCACTAATTCTTTAAATATAGTCATATAATAGCAATGCTGCTCAGTAACATACTCCTTAATCCCTTCAGAGATAGAGAAGTAATTATCTGGGGTTTTTTTCTAAATCACCTTCAGTACGTATTAGGTAACATTCAAGACCATTTTATTGCCTCTTGAGAAAGTCTGGCTGCTGCCTGGTATGATAAAAACTCTAAATGTGATTTTTGCCATTTCCTGATGCGGATCAGTGTCAATAATTGCAGTTTAAAAATGTTGTATATGCATTTGTTTTCTTACTTTTCAACTATGAGGAAAAACCTGAATGATAGCTCTGAACTACTAACTTTCATGTTAGGAAACATACCCTTATTGGTGGAAAAAAGTTTCTCATTTTTATCAGTCTGTGCCCAGGTAATTTAGTTAGGATGTAATGTTGGACAAAGAAAAACCCATTCTCTTAACACCTAATTATTTGAGTCAAAATGTAGGCAGTCTCTTTTCCATCTGTTAGATAGTTTTTATACACAAATGTAACTTCCACTAAAATAAGACCAAAGACAAAGTTAGGAAAACAACTTAATTGATCTGACTTTTCAACACTGGGAATTCCTATTCCCCCTGCCTCCCACAGGAGGTGCAAAGGTCTGCACCTTCAAAGAAGGCAGATCATTTATGCTTCTTAAATCACAGTCTACTGAAGGCATAAAGAAGATTATTATCATTATGGACTTTGGCTCAGCCTCTGTTCAGCAAAACACCTACGTTAGCTTCAAGCTCTCGAGTAATTTCATCATAATCAATAGGACTATCCTCTCCATACTTGAATATAAAAATACACTCTTGTCAATAACAAGAGACACTTTTGATAAGTGAAACGCTAATGTAGTTTCTTCACTTCAGAGTCCTATTTTTGAAAATTTTAGTCCAAATTTAAGAGGAAAAAAAAAAGGTAGCACTGCCTGGGTTACTTCTGATTTTTTTATTTAAAACAATCAAAACTTTTAGCATTTGAAGTGTACTGTAAAGAGTTCCTGGAATCAAAACTAGAAAAAACTACAGAAAACTATACCACTTGTTGATCAGATAGAAGAAAGGACCAAACTGAAACTCCTCCAGGTGGAGGAAAACACCCTTCCTGAAAGATTCTACAACATATGAAGAAATTTAAAGTCAGTGCTGTACAGCCTTTTATTAGGTACAACTTAATGGAAAATCACTACATTTAATGATTCCTATTCAAATGGAAGTCACCTTTTTGACTAACAGGATGGCCAGAAAAACAAAACAAAAACCAAAACGAAAAGACCCTTCAGAATGGAAAAGTATCAAAAATGAAGAGTAAAAAGTCATCAGCAAAGATATCAGAGGCTACAGAACGTCAGACGTACAAGAACCCATGAACACAAGGAGTCTTGAGTAGCAGATAAAAACACGTGTTTTCACAGTAAACTGATCCATTTCTGACTAGAGATGGGGCCCCAGGATATTGCAGTGTCCTCTACATCCTGATTCTTAATCCACCCTTAACTGTAGGTTATCACTAACTGGAACAACAGAGCTATCTCCCATTCCCACCTGACGAGATGTTCTTACAACACAGCTTCAATAACATCTGGGGCTGTGGAACCACACTCCAAACTGCATGAGCCCTCAATCTGACCGGGTCAGTCCTTTTTAAGTAAAGTTAATTTTTGTAATGTGATTGCAGACCGATTAGCAAATCTTGTGCAGGCAGTGAGAATACAGAGCCCAAAGGAGCCAAGAAATGAAAAAGAGTAAGACATCCAAACAAGATCCTCTTTTAAGACCATAACCTAAGGAAACTGCACTGGAAAGAAAACCAACGCAACACAGTATTCCCAAAAACTGCAACCTCAGCTCAAAGTTCTTCCAGTGAAGAACATTATAGTCTGGCAAATGCTATGGCAAGACTAGCCTAAAAACCAATTAGCAGGACACAGGTCCCTGGATTATGAGCCCTCATTCCCTGAACCCAGAAGAGTATCTGAAGATACTGAAGAGACACTGAAGTAATTTCAAGAAGTCCACTAATATTCACTGTGAAAGTGAAACAAATTATAAATACAAATTATAGTACAGATAGCTCTTAAGGGTACAGAGGACAATGCATACTTGTATGCAAAAGCCAGGGCTCTTTATTCTTTCGTTTCACATTGTTAAGAATTCAATGACATAAAAACAAAGAAAAAGAGCGCCACACAAATTTTAGTAACTTAAAAATCTTAGAAGAATTGAAGACTTTTAACAAAAACTTGACTTTTGTTTGTCCTATTTCTAAGCAAGAAATACACTTTTTAAAGTTAGTATTTAGATTCAGGATGAGAAATCAGAACTTCAGTGTTTATGATTTAGAATAAGAAACAGACAAAAGCTGGAACAAGTTATAGGAGATATTAATAGATTTTGAGTTGGTTTTTTGAGGCTTGGGGGTGCGGAGTTTTTTGTTTTTAATGCCATGAGGGTGGTCACATGCTGGAGCAGGGTGCCAGAGAGGCTATGGAACCTCCATCCTTCAAGATGTTCAAGAATCAAGCAGACACAACCCTAAGCCATGATCTGAAGACACTTAACTTGAGTACAGGATTGGACTACGTGACCTCTGGAGACCATTTCTAACCTAAATTATCCTATGGGGTTTTTTTCAATCTCCCCCCCTCATTTTTTTTTTTTTTTTTAAACACAATATGTCAAATCACATATTTACCAAGGTCCATAACTTCATCTTAAGAAAGAGATTTAAGGGTGCTTACCTCCCTCCACATAAAAAGTGAAATAGCTGTATCAGGGAAAAAATGCAAAGTAAATTATTCTCTTCCAAAAAACATACATACCCCTGGAATAATGTGTCATTGCTAAACAATTTTTGAAAGCGTGTTTTTAAAAAAAACACATATAATGAATATCAACATAACATAAAACCAGTTTTGGGGCTCCTTTTACATTTTTACTTGTTTAAAGTCACAAAATGTCCTCATGACATACAAATTTATCTCCAGAATACTTACTAGTAAAGCTGAATGAACAACTGGAGGGCTGGGATGGTCCAAAAACAGAATAAGACCTGGCAGGCATCCTTGATCCTGAACAATGGCCCGTCTGTTCAATGGGTCAGCTGCTAGATCTCGGAGTTGGTTAACTACAGAGAGTGCATCAGGCTCCTCACTCATAGTAGAATTCATTTTTTCTGCACCATGCATATAAAATACCTGCTGGAAAAAAAAATATCTCTATTGCTAATACTACAACATTTATCATCTACTAAAACACAGGCAAGACAAAAGCACAAAGGCATAAAACTATAAAAAAACAAGGATTAGAATTCATGGAATGTGGACGGAATTGATAAGGATGTGGATCGTGAAATTTGTAAACTGGAAATCTAAACTTTCTACATGGAGAACAGGTAGGTTTGGTTAATAATATTTTGATTTGCTTTCTATATATAATGTCAGACCAGTCAGTCTTTACAGGAGTATATCTGTGTTGGTTTTTTTACACTACTAAGAAGTATTTCTGAGAAATCCATAGTTTTCTCACAACAAGGCGAGAAAGTCTATAAACATCCTTCTGTATAAACACATGTAAAATCAAAACACGTATTTTCAGAATACCTTTAGCAATAATCGTATTTTACACAAAAATGAACCAGAAAAGCCAGTAAAAAACTAACACTGCATCAAGAAGAGGGAACATTAAGTTTTAATCTGGATCTATATATCAAATAACTACTGTAATGCCATACTTGTTCAAATGCAAAAAGGTTTTTAGAGGGTGGGCTTTGTTTTTGTTTTTCTTTTTACTAGTAGGGCCCCCTCAACAAAAAGAAAGAAGGTCATGCCTTGCTCCAGCCAAAGTCCAAGCCACCATATCAATTTCAAAGGACACACCTGCTAGCTTGAGAGTATCAGATTCCAGAGTTGTTTAATAAGGAATAAGTACTTAACAGGGAACAAAAACATAAGTTTACTTGGAGAAAATGCCACATCTTGGTAGAAAAAACTAGTTTCCTCCAAAAGACTATGTGCCTCTGAAACTACTAAATGTACTACTGTGGTCCTGGTGTTGGCAGTACCAAGTCAAGCAAGTAACTTTTTGCAAGGCACAGAAGTGTGAGTAAATACATGTTCCCTTATTTTTCCCCTGCATAAAAATAAAACGAATTAAAATTGTAAGTGATCACATTCTTTGAACATAATTTCCCAAACGAATAATGTTGTACAATATTATTGTTTTCTTACTGAAGGTAGGCCTTCCCCAACACAAATTAATCATACTCATCAAAAACAACAAGCCACAAATATGCATGTCGGTTATGATAATTTCTGACATTTTCACATAGAGAAAATGCCATTAATCTCTCAGTCACTGGTCCTTCCTTCAGGAAAGAAAGTACTAATGTGAAAAGTACAGGCCAATGGTTAGTCTCCAGGCCACTGTTCTTGACTATCACAAGTCCACAAGAGATCAACTGGGAGATACAGCAGCTCAACCAACAAACAATAATTCATATTTCCAAAACAAAAAACTCTAAATTAAAAATAAGCCCCCATTAAAGATTATTAATTACTTTTCATAGTTGGCAGAGTAACTTATTCAAAACTTTAAAATCAAGCCAGTTGTACAGCTGATGTTAAGCAAAGTTTCTGACTTCCAGTTCTGCATGCTGAGCACCAGATCATTCCTACAACTCCCTCCATCCTGATCGACTATTGCCTTTTCCCTTCTAATCTCCTAAAAAAGAAGCCGAATTTTAATCCCCTCCTAGCCTATTAGGCCCCAAGCATGTACTTCCCAAATCCTTCTCTCCCTCTCTCCTCAGCCACAACTAAGGAGACGACTGAATTCCTTACCTTATCCACCACCAATTGGTGGATAATGGCCGATTTTATGAAAACTTAGGCCCTCGGCACTTTTTTTATTGAAAAAAACACCTAAGCTGTTTTAAAAGTTTTAAGAAGTTGTCTAGAATTTTGGGGCCTATCAGAGAAGTTAGGCAGGTACCGGCTCTTTTCTCCTCCTTGCAGCCTTAAGAGAAAAGCTTAACAAAGGCACCGCAGATCACTCTGTCGGTGTCACCTCCCGCTCCGTGTCCTCACCGCGGAAGCCCGGGAGACGAACCGCCACAGCCTCACCCCCCTCGCCTGTCAGGCTGAGCGCTCTCTAAGCGGCGGAGCTGACAGCCCGGCTGCCACAAGGCCCCGGGGGCTCAGCCGCCGGGCACCTCGTCCGGCGGAGGCACAACCCTCCAGCCACCGGCCGACATGAGCTCCGAGATGCGGCGAGGGAGGGTAAGAAGGAGCTCAGCCAGCCCCCCTCGCCGCCACCGCCCCCCGCCCACGGCCATCCCGCCCTTCCCCAGCGTCCCCTGTTCCCGCCCTCCCGGCGCGGCCTGTTCCCTTCCCCAGCCCCGTACCGCCGCAAAAGACGAACCCGACCGGGAAGCTCAGCCCCGCGCCCCCATCGCCCGCGGGGGCAGCGCGGCCTGCAGAGGGCGGCGGGAGGAGACCAGCAGCAGGGCCCACCGCACCACACACCACCCGCCGGGGCCCGCTCTGACCCCAGCACCCCCTCACCACTCCCCAACCCGATTGGCGCGGGCGGGCGAGAGCCTCTCCGCCACTCGCGGCGCGCTTTGTTGCTGACGAGGCACGATTGGTTGCCGACCGAGGGGTGGGGCCGCTATGCACGCCGGGAGTCGTAGTTCGGCAAGGCCTTGCCTGGGAGCGAGCGACAGGGCAAAGTAAACACGCCCCTTATTCGATTTACTTTTAATAATATTTTTTCCATAGATGGGCACCAACAGAATCTGAACTTACTTCTCAAGTGTAAAAATCTACTGTAAAACAATGTAACGCACAACGCGCCTGCGCAGAGACACACTCGGGTCGGGCCCCTCCCGCCGCCACCACCACCACCAAGCAACCGCTGGTGGCTCCCCCCCTCCCCGCCGCCCTTTCTTATTGGCGGTTCCCGATCACGTGCCCCGGCGGCCACTGCGCAGGGGCGGGGCGAGGATGTTCCACCCGTCTCCTCCGGGCCCGGTGGCTGCCGGGTAGGTCGCCGCGCCGCAGCCTTGCGGAGGGACGCTGGAGGTCCCGCCTCCCGCAGCGTCCGGCGCATATTGGTCGGGGTGGTGCCGGGGCGGCCGCGGATTGGCTAGCGGGGAGGGGGAGGTTGCGAGCCGCAGTGGAAGAAGCGGGTGAGAGAGCGCGGCCGTGGCGGACGGTGGGTGAGGCGAGGGCGGCGGCCCTTTCCCTGAGGTGTCCCCTGGGCCTCCCCTTACTGCCGCGCAGCCCCTCTTGTTCGCGGCCGGTCCCGGGTGGGTGGGTGGGCGGACAGNCGGGGCCCGGAGCCGGCTGCGCTTAGCGTGCCGCTCCCCTTCCGCTGCGGGCCGGCGGGCAGCGCTCCTCCGGCTCGGCCGGCGTCCTCCTCAGACCGGGAGCCCTGTATGTGTCCGTGTGTGGTGGCGCTGGCGGGGGGTGTCCTCCTGCGGGGCCTGCGCTCTGGAACTTCGGAGCCGGCGCCGAGGGGAGTTAGGGGCGCCGCTGGACTGGACAGCGGGTACAGGCCGCTCATGGCGGTCTCCGCTTGTGGCTCCTGTCCGCAGGCCGCGGGGCAGCGCCGAGGACCGATGCAGGGCACGGCAGAGCAGGTGCCGGGCGGGTAACGACCTTGCTTGCGCCGCCTTTCCGGGGAAGCAGAGCAACGTGGAGACGGCTCGGGGTGCTGGGGTCGAAGCTGTCGTTTCTGCAGGCGAGCAGACCGAAACTGAAACCCGTTTACGTTATTGTGATGGGAGTGACAGGTCACGGGCAATCATGTAAATAAAAGATAATCTGGAGTTAATCTGGAGAAATATCAGGGAAGGTCTTTAAGGAGGCTTTAAAATGCAGAGGTAGCATATAGAGGGAAAAGGAGCCTAGTCTTAAGGTGTCTGGTGCTCATTTTCCTTTTCTATGAACTTGGGATTCTTGCTTTTTATACCTTTAGTGATGCTGCTGCTGTGTGCATGTTCTTCTGCCTTTGTCGTGAATAAGAAGCTTGCTAGATGCTTGTTTTTATTTTATTTAACAAGCTGTTGATATTCCAAATACTGAGTGTGAGTGGGGTTTGAATCCTGATGTTAGCTGTAGTGCATTGATCTCTGTCTGGTAGTGTCAGTGGGACTTCATTAATAATTACATCTGTCCTCAGACAGCCATAGTCCTCTGTAGCTCTTGCCAAGACAAGACTTAAAAAGACCAAATGGAAACGAAATAATTCTGTCTTCTGATACTCACTGCTTTTTGCTTAGGTGATAAAGAAAAAAGAAGGGACCTGAGTTTTCTGCATGTCAGCTCTAAAAGTTCCGGTTAACTGTCACTGTATCAAAATAATTTTCTTCACAGAGGTCAGTAGTTGAAATCTGATCACTGTGTGTAAGAACTCAACGCTGTTACAAAGAGAGATTTTTTGGGAAAAAAATTGAATATTTAAAATGCAGACAAGTACACCCTTTTGTTAATAAAATTTGCATGCCTTTGTTTCTTAAAGATGTAGCAGAACGACTGGCATTCACAGCAATGACAAAGGAGGTTTGTATGTCTGGCAGGACAGTGTAGGTATATAGTTATGTCTGTATAGTATAATACTGTATGATTTAGATATGTTGAATGATTTCATTTATGTCTCTGTGGTATCATATTGCACCATGTAGGTATAATCTCTGCCAAGCAAAGGCTTTTGATTAAACTAGTGTTGAAACGTGGACTTTTTCATTCTCCATCCTTAGCTGGCAAGATATGGTTATATGGGTAAGATGTGAATATGATGTTGCATGTACGTGTGATTGGGCTATGTTTTTAAGAAAGCTTTACCAACTTCTATTTCAAGTATGTATTATTTTCAGTTCTTACTTTAGATATCGTGCTGGTATTAGCTTAGCTAAGCCATTGATTTTCTCTGTAGTATTCACTGAGTTTTATCTTTCTTTGCATAGCTTTCCAAACAGGTGTTTCTGAAAGTAGTAGTAGGGCTTCCAAGCCAAAAACCAGATTTCTGTATGTGTCTGTGTGACCTCTACCAAATACTAAGGTTACTCATAACTGGTCTGTGTCAGTTTGGGAGAGGGTCTAATCTTCTATGAGAAGATTCTTCCTGCCAGTTTGGCTTGCTGTTATTCTGATAACTTGTTGTTGGCTTTATCTTTCTTTATTGCTCTTTAATATGTTTCCTTATGGATATAATTTCATTAGATGAGCTTGGGTCATGTGTCAGTCTTAAAGACTGAAGATATGCATGCCCTATTTTCCCATTAAAATAAGGAGGAACCTGCTCTTTTTGCATGTGATTTTTGATGTGGTTGTTACTCCTTTAAAACCATGTCTTTGAAAATTTTGTACTTTGTTATACGTGCCCTTTCAATGTAAAGTCTAGACCTTTCATTTCTCGGACTTCATGCATTTGTTTATTCTTTCTTACGGCTGATCTGCTGCATCAAGCCCACCAAGTCATTCTCTTTTATTTTTGTGTGCGTCCTAACACGAATGAAACTTCCTTTAATAAGAAATATATGAATATCATATTTCTTTTGAAGAGCAAGAACTCATAACTGGAAAGGGACTTGTACAAATACAACATTGGAAAACACACATAGAAGAATTTCAGTTCAAAATCAGTTGCATCTGATTTTTCTTTCTTTTCATCTTTCATGTGTGGGACTCGCTGGAAAGCCTGGCAAAGGGCTCTGATTTGTATTTACTGAGTAGTATGCCTTATGTGTGTACAGCTTCCAGAGCCTTTATGTTTATTTCATGAGCAGTTTGTAACTTGTAAGTGGTATTATCTCTCAGCTTTGTAGGCTGATAATTGATATGACAGTATTGAATGAAACCTTCAAAAGTGGGGGCAAAAGAGAGTTCAAGGAGGCTAAAGTGAGAACCCCAACACTCAGAAACGTAGACCTCCTTGTTTCTGAACTTGGGAATTCCTGCATGTTTCCATATCAGAAAGAAAGTTCTCCAGCATAGCTAACTTTTGTGTATGTGGAGTTTTGTAAATGAAGAACCCATGGAATTCCAATCCCTGCAGTGGAATGCAATTCTTTGTGTTATTATTCTTCTAACCTCTTTTGGGAATCTTGTCTATGACTACTGCTTATCATTGTAATAGTTTTCCTTAAGGACAGCAGAAGGACCATGTTTTATAGCAACTTTACCATCACTCGGGGCATTTAATTGTACTAATTGAGTTATGGAAGTTCTAGGGGAATTTAAACTACTATTATTTTTAGTTTAGGTAGCCAAGAAGATAGAGGGTAAATAAAGCAAGCATCAGTATTTTAAAAGAGGTATTATTTGAGCTTGCTAAAAGCAATAAATATTTAACTCCTGCTTCTGAAACTGGCACATATACAGAGCATGAGGGAAAAATTTGCTGTTTTCATTCTTGCTGTCCAGCAGTTTTATTTGGAATGAACCCTTTCTGTTCTTGGCATGTAAAATAATTGTGAAATAACTGAGACTTATGGAGGAAAGTATAGTGCAATATAGTCTGGAAGAAATCAGTAGCAAGTTTGTCTGGGGGTAATTCTGGGTACCTAATAGATCTCATAAAAATATCAAGCTGATACACTTAGAAGCATTTTCCTTTTAGATAACAAACTAGCTGAAGGTTATTAAAACATGATGATTTTCCTTAGTGCCATGAACTAAGGAAACTAATCCAGGAACTGGTTGGTACTCTGCGCTCTTACAGATTGACTTGGGTCACTTTCTTCTGCAAAAGCAGAGTACAGGTCATCAGTAAGAGAAAAGAGTGGATGGCCCCAGTCTTAGGTACTTTTAAGTATTTAGGCTACAGAAGAAACAAAAATTTATAATGTGAACTATAAATTATCATTTTGCTGAAGTAGTTGTTTTGTTGAAGGAATGCTCTTTTGTGTTCAGAGTCTTGGAACCTGGAATTATAGAAGGTATATAGAAGTCCTAAATGTTTTGGGGCAGGATAAGTATTTTTGTTTGTTCCCAAAACTTTGTGTTATCGTTCCGCTTTTATTCCTGGGTCTTTTGGACCTCATTGGACAAGTTTCCAAAACTAATCACTAATATTTCAGAAATCACTTTGGCTAATTTTTGAGCTGTTAAAGATGAATTTCATTAGATGCTGTTGTCCTGGATGCTTATAACTATATATAGTTGTCTATAACCCGTTCTAACATGTGTCTCTGTATTTTCTACCATCTTCAATTGAAAACACAGAATATGCTGACTATATCATTTACTGCTTTCTTTCCTCTCCTGTTACATCGTGACTGTATTCCGCCTCCTGCTCACTCCTAATACATGTGTAGGATTTTTTATTTTTTTACACCTGTAAGCTGGAACCCATTTTGTACCTTAGCCTTTTTTAACTTACTACTTCATATTTATACTATTTTGTCATCCTAATATGATGCCACTTACTTTCTGCATCTGTTTTTGTGCCTTTAATTGGTCAGGATCTTGTCAGGATTTGTGTCATTCCTTTACCTCTTTGCCTCTCAGTTTGTTGAGTGCATGGAAACTTTCTAGACCTGCTCTGATTTCCTCAGAAGACATTCTAACACTCTCTTTTCAATTCTGTCCAAATTGTCTCTGTTATTAATGACTCAGTCTTCCCAGTTGGTCAGAAACAAAATAATACCTTTTCTTCACTTCCTGAAACAAAATATGACTCTGACTACGCCTGGGGATTTTTAAACTAACGGCCTGGCTATCTGTTGAAAGAGCAGTGTATCAGGATAGAGTCATCCCTCTATAGTCCTATCGCTTGCCTTTACCAGCCAGCCCCGTCCTTGCAATTGCTCAGCAACACAGTCTCTGCCTTTTTTTGGCTTTTGTTTAAATGTCTTGACACGGCTTCCGTTTTTCTTCTTTGATTTCCACGCTACATGTTCAACAAGTCTGAACTTTGGAATGAGGCGGAGCGCATCACATGTATCACGCTTTTGGAATAGGTTTCCCCTTTTAAAGGAGCGTTCCTGTCTCTTTTATGTCACTGCATTTCTACAGTGCCAGGTATGATGCCAAATCTAATATGGGGCATGTAGAAAGACTTGTATTCTTCCTGGTTTTGAAACACAGCAAGTGCAATGTGATCAAAGATCCACGCAGTAGCTTGTCTAAGTGAAGAATAACAACTGCCTAAAGAAAGAATAGATCAAGTAGATGGTAATGCTCCCCTAATAGACTTTTCCATCTTTCCATAATGAAGTCCATGACTTATTATGTATGACTGTAGCTTATATTCATGGCTGTTTGGTAGATAGCCCATCATTCAAACCTCTTGTTTTTCTTATAACAATTGCAGTTTCCATTCAAATCTCATGGTGGTTGGTTCACTTTTTTAATAGCTTTTTTATTTTACGTGTTCATTAGTCCCCTGTTAGCTGATAGATTCTTAGCTTCTTCCTAGTTTACTCGGAGACAAAAGAAAATCCTGTTAGGAAATGTCTGTTACTTTCTGTGATGATGAGAAACTAATATCAATGTTTGTTTTTTTCTCTTTTTAAGCCTGTCTAAAAAAAGATAACCGTAGAGTTGCACTGTTCCTGCCAAGTTTCCACAAGAAGCAGGTTATTACTAAGGAACTGTAAACTGTTGAAAAAAAACATTTGTAACGGAAACAGTAATGATTTAACTGTAATGCTTGTGGGCACTTTCAAACAGCATAGCTTTTCCATCTCCTGACTTTCAGACTTCCCAAGGACCAGTTCCTTGCTGCTGTGTTGCTTTAGTCATCACTGTATATATAGTAGCTTCAGCAACACTGTTGTTCATACTACAAATATGTTGCTCAGGGTGGTTCAACAGTGTTGTTTCTAGCCTGAACACAAAACAAACATATACCTAAATCCATGGCTTCCTTTTTTTTTTGTGGCATACCTTCTCGGTGGTGTCCAAGTTATGACTGGTGTAGAGCACAGTTAAACAAAAACTAGACTGTTTTCACTAGAGGAGCGATAAAAACATCTTGATTTAAGTGAATGGTAGTACATAGAAATCAGATGGAATTTGAAATCTGTCCAACTTTGTAAATCACTTGAGTATTTTCAGGTCCCACATCTACGCTGTTTCCTGTTATTTTCTTGCATTAGTCATTTTTCCATGTCTCCTTTCTCTCCTCAGTTGTGGGAAAAAGAAGGGAACAGCAAAGCTGCCAGAGAATATGAATGAAGAGAGGTGATCAGCTTTCTGTAGTTTGTTCCGGCATAGAAATGAGTTTCAGATAGGAGTATGGCCGGTTAATCTTAGTGCTAGTTCCCAGCTGCCGGCATTCTGTAGTGCTCGGGGCTCACTTAGAGGTGTTGAACACCATCACCTGTCCAAGCTCAAGTGAGCAATCATTTCCCCAGCTTTTTAATTGTTAACTTTGCAACAGCTTTGATTTCCTAAAAATGACACTACTAAAAAATCTTTGTCACCTGTGTTAAATAAATGCCTCTGGAACGTGTATGCTTTGCAGCACTAGGAATTGTTGTCACCTAACATGTCTTGTTTTCAGTAACTTTCTAAAGCTTGTTTTTTTAGGAATAGGTGTAGCAGTTTACTTCTGTATATGTTGCACAAACATGCATCTAAAATTCTTACGTTTCTTGTTTCAGAAGTACTATGGAACCTCCACAGCCCTGTAGGTTTGGAAGGCTTAAATCCAAGTTTGGAAAGGCTTTTTCCATTCCAGATGATTTGGTGGCTTAAGCGCTTAATTAGGATGGCTTTTGAACAAGTTGGATTAAACATGGAATCCGTAAGTGTTTCAAACTTGCTTCAAGTTTTCAGAACATCAGGTATAGGCAGCACTTCATATATTTCAGTTTGTGCTTATCTGTTCCAGCAGAACACTTATACAAGCATACTTGATTCTGCATTGCTGGAAAAGTATGAAATTTACTACTTGGACACTGAAGTATTGAGTAATATATGTGTTAAAAGTACCATGCAGTTCCTTCCAGCTCTAATAACAAACTGTTTACTTTGTAAACACTGCTTTTTGTGCTGGACTTCCATGTTCATTTTGAAGCTGGAGGAAAATTATCAACTCATTTTTAACAGTGATGGTAATTCTTAAATAATCTTTGCTCATACCTTTGAGATATGAAAAGCCACTTGAAACTGAGATGACGATAACTGTGCTAGATCTGCCTCTCCTGAAAGTGTTACAGTACATGTGAGCAACACGGCTGTGTTCTTTACTGGGGAAACAGAGGAATGTGCATGCATAACGCTCCTCTCCGAGCAAAGTGTATATAGAGTCTTCTTTGAATGCTTAGCAGAGAGGGGGAGTGATCTGCTACATATCAACTGCTGTGTCACAGGGACCTTTAGGAAGCTGTTTTAAGTATTGGCCTCAATGTAGTAATTCCTGCAAGCTGTTGAAATATTTTAATGTTTTAACAATAGGGAAATAAGGCCTTAACAGCTATGTGCAGTATTTAGAAGGGCAGTTCTTACTCCAGTTATTGTGGTAGAACCTTTTATCAGTCTTGGGGAATCTTTGGAGACGAAAATGTTTATACATTGTAAATTACAATTACCAATAAGAATTTGTATTTTAGGATTTTTATTCAAACTTTGATCGGAGATTTCATGCAGTGTAACTTTGAATTTTCAAAGTATGAGAACATGCTGGACCACGGGTGTTGCTGTGGTCATTGTCAGCAACATCTTTCAGCCTAAATAAGAGGGAGGAACAAGTTTTTCATCTGTTTCCCCCCATTCTGTGCTTGTATCAAGCTTATGATAATGCAGTTACATTTCCAAATGTCGGCTGTTCTGGACAACAACAAAACACTGATGCAATAAGAGGGTATGACTAAGTAATACTTTGCAGACTTGCTCTGCCAGTGCTTCAAGTTGACGAGTACTTGTGTGAACTTGGGTAGAAGCAGTGCTGAGATTACGAGCTCAGCTAAGCAGTGTCCTCTGACTCTATTTCAGTATCTTGTGGCACAGCTTGCATGCAGTTTTCTGAAAATATTGTCCTGGCATATCTTGAATTGCCAAAACTGAGTCATTGAAAGTTTTGGTGCACCAAGCCACTGTTGGTGAACAACCCCAAGGGCATTTGGGCATCAAATGTTTTTGAGGATCTGGGTGCTAGTCAGTATTTTGTCTGTGGTCTGAGCAATGTCTAAACAAGTTTTGCCGCTTGTTTAAAATGCACTGCACTCATGTTGGCAATATAGCATGTAGTCTAGGCTCTTTTGCTGTTGTGGAAGTAATTCTGTAGTTAATTAAACCTTCCTTTGACTAGTAGTATTTTTTCCAGTGCAGCATCTCTGAGGCTATTGCCAACAGTTCTGCTTCATCTGCTGACATCAGAGTATGTTGTGAATAGTGAGGCTGTATTACTGCGGTACTGTTTGTCCGTGACCTTTTCCTGAAGGCTCCTGATATACCTGCTATTTGCTCAGACGTACAGACAAACAGTAATGTGATAGTCACAAATGTGAGGTCTCTGAGGCATCCAAAGTGCAGAATCAAGAGAGTAGTACTCTTCATTGAAAAAAATTGTGTTCAAACTTAGTAGCCTATCAAGCAAGAGAATGTATGTTTCATAGAATGGAAAAAATGGGTCTAAGTGGATTAATGGCAAAGTTGCAGCTCTTACGTGAGGATCTAGCATAGCGTATGCGCAGTGCACATTTATGTGCATTGTCAAAATTTATACATTCCAATAAAGCCAGAGGAAGAAAAGATATTTGTTTAGAAGCAGGCAAAATGTATGTGTGAAGTTTCTGAGATAATGTAATCTGGGTATAAATACCATGGAGCATAAATCTTCCTTTTTAATAGAACCTTCAAAATGTAAGAGTAGTGATCTTTGCTTAGTATATCACAATGTTATTCAGCTGTGTGTTGTGGAACTCCCACAGCTGTACTACACTAATCACAGGCAATATTGCCACACCAGATCAGGGTTGTTTCAGTATTAATAGCCTGGATTTTATCTCAGTTTTCTCTGTTGGGCAGCCTTCTAACAGGATGTTGAGTTTGCTTGAAGCCTTTAAAAACCGAGTAGTAAATTCATATCTACAGCCATAAGTAAACACTGGCCAAGTTTTTTAAATTACCATACAGTGTTGTAATTGTTTACTAACAATGTATGCTGTGTTAGTCTTCCCATTATTCTTTTTTTTTTCCTTTGCATTGTTTTTGTTGCCTTTCCCTGTGCTGAAATCTTTCCTGCTTCTCTCTGGGTGGTTTTTTGCTTCAGTTCTGGCTCATCTTGTAGTATTCTCCTAGGATTAAAGTCTTATTTTATCTCATACAACTGAGGTAAATATTATAGTAAACATTCCTGTCATTAAGTACAACAAAAGAAAGCAAATCCCATCCCTGATAAAACAACGTAGAAATCTGAATTGCAGTAGAAACAGTAGCATGAAGCCAGCTGTGGCGAGGTGCTGTGGGCAGTTCTGTCTAGGTGAATGTAGGTGGGAATGTTTTTTTATTTTATTTAGGGTGAAGTTTCATACTTGTATATTTCTTTTCTTTTTTACTTTTCTTTGCTCTTTAATTTCATAGTTAACATTTTCATGCTTATGCTAGTTGATAGTTATTTTTTTGAAGACTGGTAAACACTATTCCTGTGTTAGAAGAGCTCTGAATTAAAAAAGATATTTTTGGGAAATACAGAATTATGTAACTTTATGAATTATGCAGGATTGAGTGGCTTTTCATGAGACCCCTTAAAAAGAGATGTTTGACCCAATGCAGATTCTTTTTATTGCCTTGAAAATGGACAAATTGTGCTTTTGGAGATGCTGCCAACTCTTGAATCCTTCTGCGTTACCTGATCTATTGCTTTGAATTTAAACTTAATGCAAAGTCTGTCTTGAACTTAAACAGCCATAGCTATTTTGTAATGACAAAAACAAATTTGGTGCCAGTTTGGGTATGGAATTTAAGGTGTTCACTGGTACAAATTTCAGTGTATATATAATACTCTGGTATGAAAGGAATACCTTTAAGTTTAAGGAATACCTTTAAATAAGTTTAGCACAAGCATAGTATGGAAGGATAAAGGAAGACTGTTCCAATATAATAGAAAAATCAGTTACCTAACAGCCGTCATCTTTTTCCTTCCTGTCTAGGTGCTTTGGTCAAGCAAGCCTTACGGTTCATCTCGAAGTATTGTGAGAAAAATTGGTACTAACCTGTCTCTTATACAGTGTCCAAGAGTTCAGTTTCAGGTAGGTGTTCTCAACAGTTCAGAATGTGTTTCGCTATACCTATAAAGGGATTTGCTCTTGTATCAAAAGATTTTAGGCAAATACGCAGTTCACTGAAATGACTAGAGGGTTTGTAAAAGCAGAATGTGATAAACCAGGCACAAAGGAGAATTAGTTTACTTCAGTTCTACCCACTTCCAGTTCAGGCTTCTTCCAGATATGGATTCGTCACCTTCTGTACTGCCTAAAACCTGAATCCATGTTGCTGTAACACTCATAATGAAACTTGAAACACTTTTTTTTTTTCTCCCTAAGGAAATTGGAACTTCTGAAATGAGGGAATACACTATAAAAAAGTTATTCTTGGAAAAAATACATTCATAAGAGAAATATTTGAACCGTATTTCTAGAAATGGTACTTACAATCAAGGCTTAAGAGGCATGTAAAGATGAACAGTGTTACTTAAAAATATTTGGGAAAATAAACAACTCTATCAGAAAGTAAAAAAAATTAGTAACAAGGTAACACAAGCACCGCGTTTGCTTTTGTTTTAAATACAAGGCTAGCACTGTATATAGGTGAAAGGGGAACATCGATTCTGTGCAGCTTTCTGACTTGTTTGCTTTTAACTCTAACTGCATACAGTGGGAGGGTAAAGAGTGAGGGTAAAAGCTTAAGGAGGAGAAAACCCTTACTTTTTATAACAAGTCTCTCAGGAACAGATGGGAAAATGGAAGTTGTTACACATAATCTCCAACTCTGTATGTGTTAGGGATAGGGGGTGGGTATAGAATTGGAGAAATTTAATGTTTGAAACTCAGGCTGAGAGAGGAGTGTTTCTTGGGCCGAGCAAGGGTGGGGAACATAAAGATGAATGGTGGGCATCATCACCCACACCAAGGCAAGGTAGTTTCCACCCAGCTAAATTTTTCACTGTTTAAATTAATTTCTTAATCCTACATGAAATGTATGGACAATATTTAGAATTGAAATTCTAGTAGCAAAATCAGATAGTTCAGATTACCGTAGGAGCCTTTTTGGTGTGATAGTAAAAGCCATACTGACATTTTGCCTCTCTTAAATAATTACACTGATAAACTAGAGGGGCAACCATGTTCCACTACTGGTGGCTTGGTGAAATTTGAAAAATAAATATATACGTTGTGAGGGTAGGGATTTGTGCAGGTGAGAAGGACAACAAAAAGACAAGGATGTAAACTTTTGGGTATATAATTAATAGTAGTTATGCTAGCAATAAGGCTCTGCGTGCTTCAGATCTAAATGGAAGTGAAGTCCTCCTATAATGTGTCTGATTTTTCTGTACAGTAAAGGCCATACAAGGGAAGATGATGCTTATTTGCACATAGTTAGCCAAATACTGCTTTCTCTTAATATGGTACATAAAAGAAGACATTTCTGGTTTATGTTCTTGCAGTGAGCTGTAAGATACATCCGGGGAATCTGTTCCTGAATATTTTTAGTGTTGAAATAAAAGTATGTGTATGTCTTCATCTGAATTCTGTGTTAGAATAAATAAAATATTTGCCTTTTTTCCTCTTAAAGAGATGCTCAGTCAGCTTTGTGTTGATTTTATGCACAGTAAGTATAAACATTCATCTTGTATTAGATGAAAGAAAAGGATCCTAAAAATAGAAGTACAATTGTCAGTTGATTGAATTAGAAACATGAATTTCAAAATTTGAGCCTTGAAACACATTAAAATTTATATGGTTTATGCAGCCTTTAAACTATTTTAATGTATAAACTGCTGAACATGTAAATGCGTGATGCTAACATCTGTTTTTATGTCTTTATCTCAGCGTTAAGATTCTATAGTGAAGTTCAATACTGGTCTCGGTTGTTTTTATGCTGTTGCAACTGACACTTTCCTATAGCTGTCTCTTCCTCTTTCTTTCTTGCCAGCTTTAGCTATATTATGAAAGGACCATGCACTGAACCTCGCTGTAAGTCATTTTATTTAAAAACCAAAGCAAACCTTACTTGCCTTATCTGAGGGTGCATGTACATCATCAGTGTTTCTAACTTTATCTAAGAGCAACAAAATTTACGCAAGTCTTCATTTGCCTTATAATAAATGGATAGGAGCTATTGAAAGAATATCTCTGTTATTTTCATTCTTTCTTCGCTTCTAGCATGCTTTTCTTCAGCTAGTCTGAGAAAGCGTAGTAGCCTAACATTTTGATTTTTGAGGTCAACTGACTGTTGTGTAGTATCTGTCTCTATGGATCTTGCCATGGTCACTGTTTAGATTAATTGCTAAATGCTGCTCATGTATTCAGTAAGCGGTAGCAGAGCTTACCTTTTATACTCTGAATGGCATGACCAAATGAAAATGGTTCACATAGTTCTTTTGTACGTCATATTTTTCAGGTTTATCTATAGTCTTTAGGAGAAAATAAAGTTGAACTTACCAATATAGCCTAGGTAGATTCAACCAAACCTACAATACTGTCTCTCAAGGTAGTATCCTTCAGCTGGAGCATCTACGTTCCAGTCCCGTGCTTCTGTTTGTCTGATGGAAACCTGATAACTCAACAGAAGTCTCCTAAGGAATTGATGTGCGTGTAGCAAACGTGCAAATTTACTGGGCTAATTTGAAAAAAATCATAGCAAGTTTGTCTTACTTGAAGTATTTCCACATGTAATTTGAAATCAGAGGTTTTTAAAACATTTAAACATAACAAACATTTGTTCTGCTTTCTGTTTCCTGGAGCTAAGAAAAAGTAGGGCTCCTGCTTTGACATCCTCCTAAGCAGGGCTTCTGTAGTGTAGTGGTTATCACATTCTCCTCACACATGGAAGGTTCCCAGTTTGAAACATGGGGAGAACACTGGAGTGGCTGACCCTTTGGGAGCCGGACTCCATCATTCTTTACGGGTCCCTTCCAACTTGAGATATTCTATGACATCAGCCAAAACATACAGTGTATGTAGTCTTTTCTTCAGAAATTCATGGAAGAATGGGTCTGAAACCCACAGGCATTGCATGTGTGTGCGGCATATGTGCACACTAAAACATGCAAAAAAGCCTGTGAAGGAGGAAGCAGGGGAAGCAACTACATAGTTTCCAAAGAAAGAAAAAGAGGTTACTTTCACTGTTTCATTCAGTTCCTGCCATCCAGTAGAACTGGACTTCTGTTTTCAGCTCTATTCTCCATTTCAGGTGCTGTCAGAGTAGTTGGCCCAAGTTTTCTTCAGCTGAGATTGACTGGAGGAATAGAGTAGTAACAGAGTTGTTAAGGCATCATTCTACAAACAGGTGAAGGTTTTAAGAGGTGGTTGTTGGCTCTTAAACTTTACATTAAAGTAAAAATCTTGCATTAACTTCAAATTTAAAATCCACTGCTGTGGAAGGCCTTGCTGTTTTTGGGGACAGAGAAAAGAAACATCTGTATATGGGGTAACAAGCAGATTCTGTTTACCTATAAATACGAATAAAAAAGTAAGAAGAAAACTTGCATCACATTATAACAGAAGGCTTGCTACTAAATGTTGGATTAGAAATTATTTATCTCGCAGCACAGGAAACCTGGCTGTGGTAAATCCATTCCTTACTGTTGATTTATAAAATTATTTTTGATGCAAGTGTGTGTAGTGCCTTTATTAAAATGTTCCTTCAGTCTTTTCATGGTAATGTGGCCTCATGTGGCCATTACCATCAGGAAAATCTGTATTGCCTGCACGAAGTGGCTAATGTATTACAGATTTTTTAAAATGCCGTTAACGTTAATACAGATGCTGTGGTCATAAAAATTTCTTTTTGTATTAAAAAAGAAAAAAGCTAAGGAAACTTCAAACAATGAAAATCCTAACATGCAATATAGTATTCTCTAGACTGTTTTAAAGAGAGGCAGACTGCGATGGTATTAGGCACAACTGTTAATGTGATAAACATATTACCATCTGTGCTGATGCTACCTGGAAAAAACCCTGTTGTTTCCAAATGATCTGATGGTGCCAATACACACTCCTGGGAGCTGTGATAAAGGCTCACATACAAGTTGCAAGAGTGTGAGGTGAAGATGACTAATCTCAATTTCCAAAGCTGTTTGTAACAACTCCTGGCAGAAAAAACAACCCCAAACCCACAACTTCCATCTTCCCAGGACATGCGTATCAAAGGCCACAGCTAAAATACCCATGAATATTCTTCAGAAGTTATTTCACGCCGTCCAGCCTGCAGTCCTGCTGTGATAGGCCTGCTTCAAATTCAGGGTAATGCTAACATTTCATAGTTGCTGCTACATAATAGTTTCCTCTTACAGAGGTGATGTGCCTCGAAAATTGACCTAAGTGCTACCAGGCTGGATCCAAACGGTCTTCACAGACTGTTACATGCTACCCCCATCTCTGTCAGTATTCCTGGCTTCTTGGCCGCTCCCAGCAGCAGGCAGCACTTTAACAGCTGCAGCAACTCGTGTGCAAATTTGCCCTGTGGATTGTATGTAATACAAGCCAAAGAGGTGGTGTAGTTCCATTGGAAATAATTAACTCAAGGTGACAGACTGAGCAGAAGAAATTACCGAAAGATGTTTCGGTAGCTTTCATTTGCTAAGATACTGAGACCAGTCTGCTCTGTAGTCCAGTGACTAAGTACACATGCCCCTGTCTAATCTGGAGAAGCAGCCAGTATTACAAAGTAGATTTGAAACCATTTTGTATAGCTGTGGCTATGGCGTGCGAGTATTGATGGTCCAAACAGTTTTTCACATCTCTGTTTGGCTCACTTAACTGTAAATCTAAGAAAGGTTCCAGTCTCAGGAGCCTTGCTCACCTCTGGCTTCAAACAGTTATAAAGCTAATGGTAGAACCATGCTGGAAAATGGTCAGTTTGTTCGGCATGCTGTAAATAAGATTGTTAGCAAAAGCATATGCTGTTATGATTGCATCCTACCTCTCACTCAAAGTCTTTGTGATTGCTAATCTAGTGGAAATGGCTTTTCACTTCCCCCCACAGCTGTGTAACATACACACCTTTATTTTTGTACAGAAATTCTGGAAGTAGGGGATGGGGATGGGGATGGGAAACACACTTCAACAGAATTTCACTTTCAAAATAATACTAAATCAGAGCAAAAGAATTAGAAAGTACTAGTAGCTTTAATGTCTCTTCTAACTTCTGGTCATGAATATAATTTAAAGCTACATTATTTGAGTTAATATAGCAAACTACTCGAGAATGTTGATGTTTGTTTGTCTTTAAGGTAACAATTTGCACTGGATTTTTAGTTTTGAGTAACGTCAAGTAATTGTGTACGTAGTTAGCTGTGAACCGCTGTAAAGTGTTCAGCAGACTAGCTTGAATAGTTTGAAGTCAGTGAAATGCTTCTGGACCAAGCCCAGAACAGAAATTGGTGTGCTAAGTCTACAGATGCCTTGTGCATGTACATGTTAATAGTTACATGTAGCCACACTAAAAGTATTGAGTAAAATAACTGTGACTTGGGCTGGGAATAGCGACTCTCAAACTTTCAATCTTGTCTTTAAAATCTAGCTTACTTCTCATGCCACAGAAGGAAACCATCCTAATCAACTTAGAGAAGATGCAGTGGCCTCCTTTGCAGATGTGGGATGGGTGGCTCAAGAAGAAGGTGAAGTCTCTACAAGGCTCAGGTATGCTCCTCAAATCTTCTCTTTGAACTGAGAGGAAGAAGGCTGGCTTCTCTCCAGTGAGAATCTACTGCGCACTGCAGTTAATGGAGAGCACTTGAATGCTGGGAGAAGAGAGATGGAAGAGTGGTAGAAAAGGTAGGGTCTGGAAAAGGAGGAGTAGAGTTTATACTAGCAGGATTACGAATGAAAAACTGGTTTGAGAACATAGAGGAGATTGGCTTTATACAGGGAAGGCTGTGGTTTTTCTTGACTGACTTATTGCATGTGACAGCTTCAAGCAACCTCGTCCCCACAAAATGCCTGCTGTGGTGTGGCACAATTGCTAATACCGATTCTCCAGGTCTCCTGAGGTTTTCATTAATATGGGGCACCGTACTGTGCAGCTTCCTAATTAGCAGCAATGGTCATTCTGACAATGCAGTAATTGGCACATTGTTTTTCACCTTTCTGGTTGAGGCTCTGCAGTCTTCTAAAGACAAATTAAAAAATACTGTTTATATTTAATCTTCATAATGAAAACTGGCAGGGAAGCACGTGAGCACCTGTGTCCAGAATGATGGGATAGGTACCGTTGTGTTGGACTAAGAGTACTACATAGCACTGTAACTGCATGAAACGGGCTGGCTGAAGTGATGAAGTTCTCTATTCCAGCCTACCCAAATTGCTGCTCAGACTAGCCAGAAACAAAGGTACAGTCCTGTAGTACAGAGGAAGTTTTTCTTCTACGCAAACTAACCTTCCAGAGAAAGGCACAGATTGTTGGCTTCGGAGATTACTGGAGGATACTGTTCTTAATTTGAAAGCATGAAATAGGTTAGTAATGACCTAGATGCCCTCCAATATGACTTGCCACAGTGAAGCTTTGCATAACAAACATTCTGGCACTGCCACATTAATTTCACAAACTCAGAGGGGAGTCACAGAAATCAATGCTCGCTTAGGAAATGCTATTTGTAAAGTCTGTTTGATGCAAAGGAAATTAACTGGCCAGTACTACTTTTGTTTGCGCAGAAACATTTTGTTTAAGGATTGAACTGTAAAGCTGTTATGTTTAATGGAGACAACAGGGAGAATAGCTCTTTGGTGCTTCAAATAACCTATTATGAAAGATGTAGGACTTGCATATGTGCTGAGACGTCTGCATGTGAAGGGGGGAAGGGGGACAGATGGATGTGGGATGGGACTAAAATAATCCTGCAGATATATAGTGACCTTAAGGCAAACAGCTTATAATGGAGCATGGTAAGTGAATTACTTAGCAAATATGAGTATTTCGATGTGCACCGTTTATTACATTTGTGCACAGTATAATGTAGTGGAGCTAGTATGCATTAGGTGTTTCCCAGGCATTTGAAATTCTCTGTTTCGACAAGATCACATAGGTGTTACTGATAAATACATACTCATTGTATACTTCAGTAAGCAATCTTGGAGACGTAGGGTTTTTTCTGCGAATGCAGTTTTATAGAGGAAGCAACTAAATGACAAATCAGTTTTCCCTTACCCCTAGTCAGAGCAGTAGTGACAATTCAGACATAATATTTTTCCACAGTGTTAGATTCCAATCAAGGCGTTTCCTTAAGACACCATTACTGCTCTGAGTGGAAAATCCCCTTTGTCATTTAGCTATTCTGCTCCTTTAAAGGATTTCTAGAAGGCAAATTTTAAAGAGTGAAACGACCATGGGTTCCTTCCACTGCAGGTACTTAGGGAGAGCAGGGAGATGGCTGCTGAAGGAAGCATTCTGTTCTCTTCTTGGCTTTAGTTGTTCTCTATTCCTATCTGGATAACACCACCTAAATTTTAATATCCTTGATAATATTCGATTGTACTTGATCAAATTTCTGCAAGTTGTGCTGATGGTTTTTGTCAGTGTCATGGAAAGCTTAAATGTGTATTTAATCCCGCATTGAGGTGGTCAGAGCACAGGGCTTTTCTAGCCTTAAGCCTTGCTTCAAGTCTAGCACGACTGCAGCTCTAACACGATGTCCCTCCAGAGTAGCTTAACGCATGCACCCGGAGTGATGCGACTTTTAAGCTGTGTTAGTCTGGAGCCGTTTGACGCATTTTGAAAAGTCCTATCACTAGCCACTGTTCTTACTCTCATGTTTGAATAAATAATGGAAACCTGACCTGCCTGAGGAGTTTAGGGATTGAGGGGTTAAGTGTGTGGTCATATTTTCCAGTTATAATGTTTACGATAATCTGTTGTCACTAATCTGTATCAATTCTACTTACAGAATCATAGAATGGTTTGGGTTGGAAGGGACCTTTGAAGGTTGTCTAGTCCAGCCCCCCCTGCAATAAGGGGGGACACCTTCAACTAGATCAGGTTGCTCAGATACTTGAGATAAACTGTTTTAAAAATGTTGGTGTCTTCAGTGAGTATAACCTTTTGTCAGGGCTTTTTTGACTGCAGATGCTCAGTAATGCCTCAGCATTTAACATAGCTTCAGCTTTGGTGGGTAATAAAGGAAGGCAACAGACCTGCGTTTTCTTGCTCTTGTGAGAAAGAGGAGGGAAGCTTATGGACTCTCTAAAACTGTATGACGTTTTCTTCTCTATAGTTTTGTTTATTGTGTTAAAAAACTAGATATAAGACCCTTTGCCATTTACTGAGAAGCAGCCTCTGTGTCACTAAGCTCTTTCACATACTCTATACTCCCAGCACTGCTGAAATGGAGGACCGTCCCTTCAGAAGTCCAAAAAGTACAAAAATATGCTGTGGAAGTAAGAAACTCTTCCTCCTTCTTCAAAGGAATCAACTACAAGTGACTTTCAGCAGCCCACGGGGGAAAAATGTTAGCATTTGGGAAAAAAAAATTAAATCTTAATTCCAACAGAAAATAAAATAAGTGCGAGGCAGAGAAATAGATTTGGGGTGAGGGGGACTGTATTTTATTTTTCTTCTGAAATCACGGATTCCACAAAAAGCTGGCTACGGGAACAGAAGAAATGCAGCTAGTGATGCAAACAGAAGGGATGTAAAGCTCTTGCTTTAAGCTGTATAATGTCTTGGTGGAATTGATTTGTGTAAAGCCAGTCTTGAAGTCAGGCATTCAGCTTGTATTCCTGGTTTGTACGTAACGTTGCACCAGGTTTTTTATCTATTACAAAGCCTTTGAAAAAGGAATCTTGTGATATTTTTGTTACAGGTCAGAAGTTTGGTCAAGATCAGCACAGCCTCTTTCAGGTGAACGGCATCATTCTGGAAGGTCCCCGTGCAGACAGATGTCCTTACAAAACCCGTTGGAAGAAGAACCGGCGTCCAGGAGCACAGTGACCGCAAATGAAGAAGCTCTGCAGAAGATCAGTGCTCTAGAAAATGAACTAGCTACTTTAAGAGCACAGATAGCCAAAATTGTAATCTTGCAAGAACAACAGAACTTGACAGCAGGTATTAAGTTTGCTGTACGCTTAGCAAAAATTAGTTAATGAATTTGTCCCTTTTATAATCAATAATGTGCTAATTCATTTTTGTGAGATACTGCAACACTGAACACTTCTCCGTATTGTTTTGGTTAGTTTGGGAGACAGACGTAGCATACTAACCAAGGGATACAGAATACGTCTTGAAGACAAGACACCTGCCAGATTTTCTGTATTTTCTAGTGTTCCAAAAGTCTTCATGTTTGTATGAAAGTCTGCCAGAATTCTGAATCTGGATGAGTAAAGAAGTATTAAACGGCTTTCAGAGCAAAGCTTACGATAAACATGGTGGCTTAAACCGAACTAAAAGAAGGTAACTTAATTACTAACAATTAAGTCTTCCCATCCAGTAAGGAAACAGGTGCTCTGATATCATGAAGTAATTATACAAGATGCTAATTATGCTTTTGGAATATATAATATACATCTCAAATTTATGAAATAAATAACAGTAAAGGAGATTAATTGCTAATTGGAATCATCTCTGGGATCAGACGCATTGTCCAGATAGACCCCAAAGGGGTGCACTGTTTCTGGTAGTAGTAAACAGAATAATTCTTCTTTTCCTGAGGTTTTTTTCCTCCTCTTTCCCTCACCTCTGACTGACTTCTAGTTCCAAGTCTACCATCTCTAAAGACTGGTGGGAGATGGCCCTTGTCAACTGCAAGTGACAACCGTTCGGTTTTCACTCTCTCCTAAGGTCACTGAACAAGTACAGTTTTGCCTTTGTTTATGTATAAAAAGCACATGGCGATTCCTCAGATGCTCTTGTTCAGTTTTTGTCTGTGAAAGCAGTTACTTTATTCATATTCAAAACAACAAAATAGTTTTAAGGAACACATGGTTTCACTCTTGAATTGTAATTATTGTGAGAGTGTTGTGAAATAATTCATAACTTATTCTTCAACATTTTGCATTTACCTGTGTGTCTCAGGAAAATGAAATATTTGATTTTCTCATCTTTACCTCCCTCTTCTGGTAGAATATGGTAATGACACTGTAGGTATGCCTACACATAATGCAAGAGTGGAGTCTTCTCTATTATCTGTATAAATATCTCTACACACCTTATACTTCAAGCCTCAAAACTCTGGTTTGATCTGGTTTTGCTGATTTCTTTAAAGGCGCGTTTGAGGAGAGGTTTCTTCATTTATTTGTCAAGTTACTCCTGCTATTATATTTATAACAACACTTTTTGTACGTAAAGAGTACAGGGAACTCGAACTCAAGATTATCATGAGAATCTCTATCTTCAGACAGATGATTAGCTGGCCTAAAAATCCTTAACCTCAGAGAACTGGAATAAGCTTCAGTTTAAGCATTACTTGAGCTCTGAAACTTGTATTTCAAAATCGTGTTTGGTAATTTCTTATTTGTGGTAAGTAGGAAGAAACACTGCTCGCATGGCAGACTGTGTGCGACTTCCACTTCAGTACCTGCTTCTCGGAAGAAAGCTGGTATTATTAGGAGCAGAACATAACTAAAAAACATCGGGACATCCATCCCATTGCAGTAGAGACGTAGAATTTGAACTGGAAATTCAAAGAATGCTTCTCACTCTTCGAGCAGGATTTTTATGTGGCTTTTCAGTTGAGTCTAATTAAGAGGTTTAGGAATGAAAAGGTTACGCCACAATCTGAAGAAGGCAGAGGGGAGGCAATTGAAGCTAGCAGAGTTGTATTCTTACCTGAGCATTTGTGAGACTTACGAGTAAACTGACACACAGTGCATGTTTTATTTGTAGTTGGGTCAAGTCCAGTTGCTTCAGCTGCCGTCCCTGTTGCACCTCCACCACCACCACCTCCTCCGCCGCCGCCGCCACCACTCCCTGCCCCGGGTCTACAACGGAGTATGTCTGCAATTGAGCTCATTAAAGAGAGGAAAAACAAAAAAACGAACTCTGGACAGAATTTGACAGAAAATGGGCCAAAGAAGTCTGAAATACCAAACATGCTAGAAATCCTCAAAGACATGAACAGTGTGAAACTTCGCTCAGTGAAAAGGTAATAAAAAAATAAATACCAATGTATTAACATTTGCATTAATTCTTTGTTGTTATGACTCAGAACTGGTTCAAGGCGAGACAGATGCTGATGTAGCATCTGACAAACTACCATAGCATTCACAACTTCCAAAGCTTTGGTTTGGACTACATTAATGCTTCTCACTTCCTTTTGTAGATCATCAGAAGGTACAAAATCTAAAGTGGCTGACCCTGCAGATCCTGCAGCATTAATAGCAGAAGCGCTCAAGAAGAAATTTGCCTATCGATACCGCAACGACAGCCAAAGTGAAACAGAAAAAGTGATTCCAAAGACTGAAACAAAGACAAAGACTGAGGTAGTGCTGGTGAGTATTGTGATTCTGAACACATGCTTGGACTAAGTTGTCGTTGCTGTGAAAGCCAGGGTACGTCTTTCTGCCAGCATGTGCAAATACCGACGAGTTAGCCTCCCTGTCCACAAAACCCTGTGAAGTACTGCTGATATGCCAGGAATTTAGTATCAAGTCTTAAGATTATGTACTCCTTCAGACCAAATTTTAAAAGCGCTCTTACAGTTTTCTTATTTTTTTAAAACAGAAATCTTTTCTGTTGCCATGAGCATGGGATGCTCTGAAAACTCGATTCCTAAGGGCTCATGCCAGAATGGAATCTGAACTGAGTTTGCCTGTTGTTACCAACCTTAACCATTGGGGTAGTGCATGTGAAATTTTGAAGCAAGATCCTGAAACATGTTAGCCATTCCTAGGAATGCAGAAAGCAAAATTGTTCAGAATGCCTGCTGGAGCTTGGTATAGGCTGTTTGTTTCTTCTGTGAATTGGAAGAAGTTTCTTTATAGTGCGAGAATGTTACATTATATTTAAAATCCACATCATGGTATGAGTTAACGGCTTCTAATTTATTTTAGATGGATTTGAAGTAAAGGGGTTTTAAGCGGTGGATGTTCAAGATGCAAGTTTCTAGCAATATACTTACTTAATAAACAGGCCAGTATAGCTAAGTCTTGTTAGTAAGCAATCCTTGAAGCCTTGTGCTGTAGCACCAGAGAGGAAGAATAAAGAGTTGTTTTTCCCTTGATGCATTTGGAAAAACGTACATAGAACTCTAAAAGCTGGCTGCACCCTAAATAAGATTCCCAAGCCACAGATCTCAGGACTTCCAAGTACTTCAAGATTATTAATGTTGACTTACTTGCCTTCTGGTTTAGGCCTTCAAGGTATAATCCTGTAATGTTCAGGGTTTTCTTTACAGCTCAATGGCTAGATATTCCCCAAGAATCAAGCACTCTTCTCCTCAGCATTTCTGGGGCTCTAAGGAAAACAACAGGCGTTGTCAATGTTTTATTCACACATAGGTTTTTCATGACTTTCCAGTTTTGAAATTTGCAGTCCATCTTTTGAGATTAAGGATCATCAAGATCCTTAAGAAATTTTCCTAAGAAAATTGAAGGGTTTGTTAAATGACAGAATGTTGATCTGTCTTATCACTATGTAACTTCTTTGCTAGATCAGTGCTTGTATGAAGTCCTTGCAGTTTTTAGAGGGACTTGCACAGGAGTGCAGGATAGAGTAAGAACAGAAATACCGCCACTAGAGCAAGTGGTTGTCAACTTCTGAAGACGCACCTGGCGTCTTGTGTTGCTACCTCTAGTCCGAGCGGCTCCAGCAGATGGTTAGCTGCCTCAGCGAAGCAATTGCAGCTGACTGCAGGCACATTTCCCTTGACTTTGTGGTTATGAAGTGGACGAAATCCACGTGCAAAGCAGCAGGTTGATAAAGGAAAAGGTTCTAGTTTTACTTACAACTTGGATGGATAATAGTTCAACTAGGTTTCTGCTGAAAGCAATCTCAATGTGTTTCTGGTTTCCTTCTCAGTTTGGACCGCACATGCTGAAGTCTACAGGAAAAATGAAGACTTTAATTGAAAAATCTTAATGTATGAAGATCACTACGCAAAAGACTGTTCAGCTGTTTTGTCTGAAATCTTCTCTGTTGCAAATAGCACTAGTACTCAGTGGTCTCTTACAACACAGGAAAAAAACTAATGTGAAGTGTAGAATTGAGGCACTAAACATGTTTGTATGTGACTTATCAAGGGAAATAAATTTTACCATTATACTCAGGTATTAATTTTGTATCCAAACCTGACTTTCTACTTAAGACTTACGTGGTGGTTTTAGTTTATTAACACTAAGTTATACATACAACATTCTTTGTGCATAACTGACCACCTTAAAAATTTGTGTACATGTTAATAATGATAGTGATACACCCTTAAGTTAATATCAGTTATTTGAGCTCTAAGTGTAACTTGCACTACAATGTTTAGTTTGATACTGAATTTTTCATGTCAAAGTCTTTCTTTTAAACTTAATTTTAGCAGATTTTTAGCCCAAAGGAAACCCGAATGCATTCTTCTTCCTGCTGAAAGAAAGTGAAAACGTAAATCCACTGCAGAGGTCACCTGGTTTGAGACATTTTAAGTAGTAGCACATTTTCGTGCTGGGCTTTTTTTTTTTCCCCCCCCATTTGTTTCAAATGAGCTTGCAAGGGTAAGGAGAAAACCTACTTGTGTCACCCTGTGGCCAACATTGAGTACATGACAAGTGAGTAAATCATGCTGTGGGTGCCTCTGTGAATAGGTAGTCCAATGAATTTGAAATAACTAGTAGATAGCAGCGGAGTAAAATAGTTAATGTCAGAGTATGTGTTAACTAGCATAGAAGTGGTGTAGACAAGAAAAAAAAGGTACAAGGTACTGTGGGGTGCAAGTTGCCAAAAGTATATTGCTCCTGTCAGCCATGCGAAGGGATGCTCGTGGACACCTTTTGCTCCCCAGCTGTCTTGGGTCCCTGGATAGGTTTCCAGCAGCTGGGGACTGCACAAACCCTCATGGTCCTATTTGCAGGGAAAGAGACGGGATAAAGCTGTTGCACATAACCTGTTTTCCAGGGGGGAGCCCTTTTGGGAACTTCCCAGAGCAGCTCTTTGCTGCCAGAGCTGTACAGAGCTAGTTCATTAACCGGCCACCTGAGCTCATGTCCCCAGCCACAGATGTAGAAAGGGCTGGAGCTAAAAACAAAAATTCAGGTTGAAAAAAGCTGTTTAGGAACCAGACAGCTACAACTGAGCTGCACAATTAAATGAAGCCAAGCTTCGCTCTGGCTGTAGATGAGCGTAGAAAAAGCTGAGTCTGGGTATTTCACTGTTCTAAGTCGATCTGGCTGCCGGAACAAGTGCAAGTGCCTCTTGGAGCTTCTGTTTTCTAGGAAAAGAAAACAGCAGCACTTCTTAAATCAAGACAGCTGAATGGCTCTGACTAGGTGACTGGACATGACTGAAGCTTTGCTGCTTATAACTGGAGCGTAGATTTTACAGTCAAGGAGGATGTTTTCTGGTGTGAAACTTGAAATGGTGGTAATGTGTACACAATGTAATTTCCTTCCAAAAAGGCTCTGCTGTCGGTCTTACTGATAGGCCATTAAATTTCTGTGTTCTTTTAAATGCCTCCAAAACACCTTTCTGAAAGCTAATTTTGGTTTCAAGTTTTGTATTTAACGCTCTATTGCCACTATATAAAATTAAAAGCAGTTAAAATAAACATCGCCTCTGTGATTTCTGGTAGTCTACAAACAACAGCAGCAATAACGCATTGTTTACGTTCTGTTGTAGGGACTAGATACTTGCATCTCCTGCCGGTCTGGACCACTTGCCTCGCTCTGCAACAGGAGTTAACAGTTGAGAGCAGCAGTCCTAGAACAGCACAGCACTGTTAATTCAGTTATGTTCAGATTAAAAATAATCAGGAACTAGCTAAAAGTTCAGGCCTCGCACCAAATGTGGCAGGAAGGTGCATGTTCAACAGCCTCTCCCTCCCTGGCGCAGTGGGTTCCCCAACAGGCCCTTGGGGTGGCACAACCATCCCCCTCCCAAAGGGCCACAGCTTCACAACAGCCATTTTCTTCTTTCAGAGACAAAACCTCTCTTGAAAGTGTTTCAGTTTACATTATTCTCAGTGTCAGGAGTTTAAATGAAGTAACTCAGTCCAATTAACTCATTAACTTGTAAAATTTAGGACAGCATCTGACATATTAAAATAGGCTAAAACATGAGGAAAACCCCTACCACATGTGGTCAGTTTGAACTGCTGCTGGGAGGTGCAGGTATCCAGCACCCCAAAAACATGCTGCAAGCCTTATTAGTGGATGTAAAGTTACAGTAAAAGAAATGTCCTCTGCAGAAGAAAATAAAACTGCAAAGCTGCCATCAAATAAGTTATTTCATGCTTTTCTGTCTCTTCCCTGGTATCTTTCTACTTGAAATCTTCTACATGCACAGTGCCACTGCCCACAGGAAAACACCTCCGGCACTAAGGACGCTCGAACGCCCGTTTGTCTCTGTCAGTGCCTGTCAGCAAACAGCACATCCTGCCGGGAGCAGCTCCCTGCACGGAAACTGCCTGCGGTGGGACTCCCTCCCGCACCACCGGGCTGCGCCAGCAGCGGTCATGGCGCATTCGGCACCCGCCTGGCACCTGCGCGCTCTCGGTCCTCACAGGAGAAGTTTAAGCTGGAGGAATAGTGCACGTTCCACGTTGATTTGCAGAAGGCATTTCTAGATGGCATGTTCAAGAAAAGGCATTAATTTTTGCTGAGTTTTTTTATATCCAAAGGTCAGGAGCTTCCACGTACACCAACAGGGAGGATTAGAATCAGCCTTTCTAAACCCAGTCTGGTCAGATTAAAAAAAAAGCCCCTTTTTCTAGGAAAGGTGGCTTAGAACAAAACTACTCATTTTACTGCAGCACTTGCCAAGCTGTCCTGGTTCCCGTCAGAGCAGATGACAGCAAGACTGCACAGTGTTAAAGAATCACAGGTTGTTTATAAATATTATATTGAAATACTGCTCTATATGCATTTGTAAATACATTCATTTTAATTTTCATTGAAATTACATATTAAAATATGCTTATGAATAGCCTGTAACAGTTTATATTGCTGTTGAGGCCTTGTCTTTAACCAAGTCGCATTTTCTTTTAAAAGAAGTGAGTCAGAGAAGGCATCATCAGATGCTGATTTCAGTGGTTGTTTAGAAGATAGCTGCAGGCTCGGAATATGCTTGATTCAAAAACATCAAAGAGGAATCAATACTTCCACACTTGACCCTAGGAATGTGTACAGGCTGCAAGGAAGCTTAGCTGCCGCCTCTCCGTAGTAAGTTACTCACAGGCAGCCGTTACCTCTGTGTCCTGACAGCTCCAAACATCACTGGCGCGTGTCGCCCTTGCAAAAACAACCTGCTAAAATAAGGCTTTTCTGTTACACCCGAAGCTCATGATCCCATTTGATCCTTCTCTGTTGGAAGTCAAGACAACAGCAAGAACTTGGTACTGACAGCAAAGGAGGGAAGTTCACACAGGTTCAAAAAAAAAAAGTTTCATTAGAAATTTATTTTTTTAAACATGGCCACTTTGAGATTAATTATACTACTTCACGGAACATGAAAGAATAATAAACAACTTAATTTTAGAAGGGAAACAATCAGGTGGGTCAGGATTTGTTTTTCAAACCGTAAAAGGCCAAGCTCTGAGAGAAAATAAATTTCTGGCGTATGAGGACTAGTATTTTCAAATGCAAAAGCTGGCTTAGTTTCACAGTGGAAGCTGACTGCAACCTTAGCTGTCTTTCCATAACACTGGATTCGGTCGTAACTTAAATGTACAGGAGCATAATGTGAAAAGATTTTTTTTATTAATTAAAAGTTAACAGCAACAGGCACATATTAAAATGAATATGGCAAAGCCTTTACAAATGGCTTTACGCTGAAGCTCTCTCCCAAAAATGGCTGTTGCAACAAACTGTAAACAGAATTAATAAACAGTCTTTTACAATAATAACAGGGAAATACAAATGAACTAAAAGAAAGCACCAGTTTCTCAAACTAGATTACAGTTGTGCTTACTGTACTTAAAACAATGTAAAACAAATTACAAAAATGGAATGTTTTAAGTTTAAAATTAGTCCTTTAATTTTGTCCTAAAAAACATTTTCTCCTTTTCCCATCAAAAACCCATTAGCGGGTAATGTTTCAGTAGAGGGAGGAATACGTAAACAATGCACTTTTTTTTTTATTATTATTTTTCAAATCAAAAACAAATTTGGTCACTTAGCTTTGTGCATAGTTTAAGGCATCTGTAGCAATTTGTTACAGTTTCCTCCCCAATGTGGCTGTTCATGAAGTTGTCACATTCTAAAAGAATAAATA
>VZSF01005138.1:0-171052 GCA_013398295.1 Chionis minor
CAAAACAAAAACCCCAAAACAAACGAAAGAAATTATATATATATATAAAACAATGATTCTGAAAACAGAACAAAGTGTGAGCGATTGACCTGAGAATAAAAAGACATTACATTTCTTTTTTCTTTTAGCAAGCCATTGGTATCTGAATGCTAAGATAGCAAGAAATTTAAAACTGTAACAAGGTGGGCTGCTTTCCCATACAGTGCATGCCGGCCTCTGCTGTGCTATCGACGTGGGGCGTTATTGAAAAGGGGCAATATACAAGGGGCTCAAGCTCCGAAGACAGTAAGGAGGCAGCACGGGCTTTCGTCTCCCAGACCAACAGTACCTTCGAAAGGACAAATGTAACAGATTTTTTTTTTTTTCTTTTTTTAAGTTTTATTTTATTAAAAGGAAAGGAAAAAAGAAATGTAAAACCCACCGGCATCGTTATATGGGAAAACAACCCACGCTTTTTCTTTTTTCTTTTTTCTTTTTTTGGTTAGAAGCTTTGGAATTGCAGTTAGTCTATTTTTGAAATTGGTTTGTTATTAACTTTTTTATTTAAATTCATTTTCATTGTTCATCTTCAAAGCTTACAATCTGAAGGTGTCCATTCCTACGCTAGCTAGACCACTGTCCTTAGGGCAGCCGGGGTCCTGGGGCCCCTCCGCCGGGCTCGCCGGTCCATCTGACTTTTGGCTAAGATCCGTGTCAGACTCCTCCGAATAGTCGTCTGTTGGCATCGAGGGCTGAACCCCNGCGGTGCTGGGGTCGGGGGGGCAGGCAGAGTGAGGTAATAGACTGGGGTGCTCTTTGGCGTTTCTTGCTGCTCTTGTGATTGTTCGGTGTTTGTGCGGGGCTGACTCGAGATGCTGACTGAGGGCTTCGTCCCCACACACCGTGCTCTCGCACGCCACGCACTGGTACGAGCCGCTGCCCTGGCCGCTGCCGGTGGGCACGTGAAGCACCATCTCTTGCAGGTTCGCCATGGACTGGCCGAAGAAGCAGAGGGACTTCAGGTGGTCGCTGGCCGCCTCCTGGTCGCCGAAGCCCGCCTGGCACTTGCGGCAGACCAGCTTGTACTGCACCTTCGGGACGATGAAGGGGTCGCAGAGGGAGTCCGCGCCCTTGCCTTCCGCTTCGGGCTCTTCTTGGGGTTTGGGCAGGAGGGGGGACACCTCGCGGGGTGCGTTCTTCTGCTCTTCTTGCTTGGGGGGTTCTTTGGCAGGGTCTTTGTCCGGGGTGGCAGCCCCCGCAGGGACGGGGGTTTGGCTTCCTTTGGGCTGCTGCGCTTTCTGCTGCTGCTGCTGCTGCTGCTGCTGCTGCTGCTGCTGCTGCGCCTGCCGCTGCTGCTGCTGCTGCTGCTGCAATGCCTCCTGCAGACTCTGCTGGTATTGCTGGTACTGCTGCAGCAGGGAGCCGGGGGACAGCCCCAGCAGTGCCTGCGACAGCGCGGGGCTGTAGGGGAAGAGCCCCTCCATTCCGTACATGGGCTGCAGGTACCCGCTCTGCAGGGCGCCGGGGATCTGCGGGGCGTAGTAGGGGGAAAAGCCGGGGACGAAGTAGGGAAGGAACTGGCTTGTCAGCAAGGTGGTGGGGTCCGAATTCAGGGCGGCCTGCAGCGCCTGGAGCTGGGCGGGCTCCACCGCGTACTCCATGGCAGGCAGCGGGGCTGAGAGGGCGCCCGCCGGTGCCTCCCCCTTCTCCTTCTTGGGCCCTGGCAGGGGGTCCCCCTTCCCCTTGGGTGCCTTCTCCTTCTCTTTTGCCTTCTCGCTCTCCTTCTCCTTGCGCTGCGGCTGGGGCGGCTGCTGCGGCTGCGGGGTTGTTACCGGCGGCTGCTGCGGGGCCACGGCCGCCGTGGCTTGTGCCGGGGTGGGCGAGCTCAGCGCGGCTGGGGGCTGCTTATTTGGTAATCCAGAGGTGGGGAGGCCGGGCGAAGGGACGCTTGTGCTGGGCAGGCCCATCAGGTTGGGTTTGGGAGAAGTTAAAGCTGCAAGAGGGAGGAGAGAGAGATGAGGAGTCACTCGGCGCTGGGCAGGCAGAAAGCACAAGGCGGGATGACCACAGGCCACCCTGCAACCGCCCCTGCACCGCTGTCCCCTCCGCGCAAGGGCAGCGACCAGCCCAAGCTCAGGCGCAGCAGCAGCATGGGTTGGTGAGCCCGTCCGCCCTCCTGCTTCCTCCGGCACAACCGCTCCTCTCCCTGCTCCCCGAGGCTCTGTGCTGTGGGGACGTGCCTCAGCCGTCGTCGCACGCGGCTGGCTCGGCCACGCTGCCCGGCAGCACCAAACGTGGTGTCTCTGCCGGGACGGCCACCAGCTGCCGGGGATGCTCAGCATAGCCATTGTTTTACTGACCCCTCTGAAATTCCTGAATGATTAACAGCTCATGTCAGGAACAGGCACTTTTCCTACATCTGCACTAACTGGTCCTTTGGCCAAAGGACTCCAGCAGAAGGAAAGTCCTATGCCAAACGGCTGTAATGCTAGACACCATCAATCTCGTTAAAATCTCCACGGATCAGAAAGCCCTGGTCCTAGCAACTGAAGCCAAGAGGACTGAGCAGGCTAAATCTACGTTATTTTATCCTAATTAGGCTGATGTTCACAAATCTACAAACCTCTCCTTCCTTCCAATGTAAGAGGCTTTGGGTGCACAGCTTCTGAGTCATTTCAGAGTTTATGCAGTATTCGGACATCCCCCCAGGGCATGAACATTGTGTTTTGGGTGGAATTAAAAGTGTCATGATGCTTCCTCACAAAGGAGATGGATTAATGGTGGAATGTGAAGTCTGCCCATCTTCCCAACAACAGGAATACCCAGTGACAACACAGTCCCCCGGTGCTGATTTCTACTCTCACAGCTGATAGTAGCTGGGGGCAAGAGGAGTGGGGCTCACGGAGTCACATCCATGAGTCACATCCACTGCAGTTGGCGAATGTGCTCCAAAAAAGGAACGTTTTGCTTGGGAAGTCCCTCAATGACATTTGGAGAAAATAACGAGACAAAGCTCTAATCTGCTGGTGCAGCCCTGTACGCTCCATGGCTCCAGAGCCAGGAACCTGTTGCTGGTTTCACTCCTGCCGTAAAATCATTCAACAAAATCTGACCTTTTGTTAACAAAGCCTGAGCCCTTGCAGCTGTGACGGTAACCGCTCAAAGGCAGTCTGAGTATGAACAGTCGCAGAACTAAGAATGCGCCTTGGAGGCACAGTAACTTTTATTTTAGGTTGTACCTCTTCAGTGGGAGAGGAGAGGAGAAACTGCCCCTTTTGGGGATAATCTGGGGCACGGTGGCAGCTTGAAGTCTTTTCCAAGGGGAAGCATGCCAGCAGGGAAATCACTGTGCAAAGGGCAGGTGGTGACTCTTGGCAAGGAAATCCAGCTGCTACAGGGCTCCTTTGCCTTGAGAAGGCAGTGTAAAAGGGACTCAAACACAGCTAGGGGCTGGGACCAACACCTCTGTTTGAGCTGCAGCTGCCCCATTTATCCTGGTGAGGTCTAAAATCATCACAATGGATCCTGAGGAACAAATGTAGGCATCCTGGACCATCTCATCCCTGCTGCCAGCAGGCAGCCTGACACCCAGGTCCTTGGCCAGATCAGATGGCAGAACCTGGGGCAGAGGCTGCTGGAGGGAGCGCAAGATGTAAATTCTGTGCAAAGCCACACATGCTCCTCAGGCTCCTGGACACCAAGCCCCAGACTGCTGCCTGCACAGTCGCACCGCAAGAGCCTGTCACTAACCATGCCCTGTAACGTTGTTGTAGCGCGGAAGGAATCCAGACTTCTCAACATCCAGCACAGGAACCACTTTCTTGCAGCATCATGCTCTGAGTAGAAGCTGGCAGCTAAGGGGAGCAAAGCACTCTCCGAAACCTGGCTGCGCTACACCCTGGTGTAAACAGCTCATTTGTCCACAGCGCTGCATTCATCCACTGATGCTGGGCACCGGCACCTGGTACTGGCCTCCCAAGCAACGGGCAGGAGACAAAGCTGCTGTGGCTCTGCAGAAGCCAGCCTGGGGAAGGAGTCCAGCGGGAGGGCAGGGAGGAGGGTGGCCAAGAGCCGGGAGAATTCGGCGATGGCTGATGGAAAGTCCTTCCGAAACCTGCATCTGCTCCTGATGCGGTATCGAGACAATAGTGATTTTGAAGGTATGAAGTGTATGAAATGAGCCTCCACGCAGGAGTCTTACAGATTTCAGATAAGGGCGTATTATGGATAGATGCCACTGAAACTGATGTTCCCTGACTGAACAGTCCCGGAGAGGTTCAAGCGCAGGAGCAGCAGCTAATTCATAACATTCCTGGATGCACAGCCTTATCTGCTTCGACAGGCTTTGAGTTGAGATGGCCTGACCTTTGGAGCTTTATCTAAAGGCCACAAATAGTCTGTTTGACTTTCTAAATAGCTTAGTCCTGTCTAGGCAGTCACTGATTGGTTTTAACATTCATAGTATGTAGCCCCATCTCCCCAGGACACATACTGGCCTTTGGAGAAAAATAAAAGCAACAACATAGATTGAAGTCCAAAAAAGTAATTTTAGATCTTGTTATAAATTTGGGGTACTAAGTAATCAGCAGAGAGCCATCTATCATAGGCTGGCAATATAATTTGCCAAAGAGATCCTCTTGGCCTAGTTCTGGCCTCTGAAACAAGATCTTTGGTAAGAACAGAAGCATTGCATGAAGAAGTCCTGGCATGCAAAGATGCCCTTCAGGCATGTAGCCAGGAGTAGATTGAAGGAGCAGGAATGGGCAGCAGCCCTGAACAGAAGAATTTCTAACAGCAACTCTTTTTAAAAATGGTTTAATTACAATCACCTACCCTACAACTATAGTCAAGAATAATTTTACTTTTGCTTTGGGGGTCATGGGAAGATTTCTGTAACTGCAAAAAAGCCTTGCAGAGGCCCTAACTCCCAGCAGAATGCTTTTCCAGATTCCAGAAAAACTCACTCTGGTATTTTCTGCTCTCTAATAGGACCTTCTGACACGGACATCAGCAACCACACTACAAGGTAATCCCCTCTGCTGCTCTTGTGGAAAAATGGATCTTGACTCCAAGTGAGCGCATCATCTTTGAGAAGGCCGGAACCCAACAAATACGGTGAGATTTAACTCTTTTTCATTTGTCAAAAGAAGATATTTCAGAGATGAGCAGTAATGGCGAAAAAGATGAACACAGCCACTTCCAAGGGGAGAGAAAGATGCCTCTTTTGAGTCATGGATCTCTAGTGCACTCTTTAGCGTGTTACACCCGATGTGGCTGCAATCACACGCAAACTTCAGGCGCTAGGGATATGATTTACAGTGAGGAGCTCTGCAGCCAGACCTGCTGTGAATGCCAGATGAAATGTTCAAATTCCACGTAGCTGCTCACACCAGCTACTATCCTTTTTTCTAAGGCTTTGATTTGCTTATCCAATGATTTACCTCCTGGATGACAAAAGAAGATGGGAATTTTATTAACATGACACAACCATGTCATGCAGCAGCATCTGCACTGAGTTTTTCAATCTGTTGGAAAAGGAACTTCAGAGTCATCTTGCTGAAAAAAAGCATCAGAAAGTCTTTTTGGAGACTGATAGCACTCCAGTTTCTGATTAAGAAGGCAGGAAGATGCTCAGATCCTATTTAGGCTTCACACCATGGATTATAACTCATCATTAGCAAATTATTTCAGTACCATAAGATAAAGTTATTGTTTCTGAACACTGTCTAAGAGTGGTAGACCTGTATTGCCGCAGTGTAGAAAACAAAGGTGCACAGTGGCATACGGTGTAACTGTACCAGGCATTACAGTGTCACCGGCTTGCCAGCCCGAGACAAATTCAGCCTGTTGCCGAGACCAGACGCTAGAATCAGTTCTTGGGATATCTCTATAAACATAGAGCAGCCCTGGTGAAAGTCAACTTGAAGAGGGATCATCAGAAGTAAACAGAGAAGTCTGCCAAGTGAAAGCACGTCTCCTAGTGAACACCAATTACTCTGTCATGAGTGGCAATTCAGACACAGGCACGTGTCTGGGATGCCATGGATGTAGCAGGGGTGAAATAAGGCCCTTGGATCAAGTTTTCTAGGTTACTGCTAGTCTACTGAGCAGTACTTTCTACTGCCAGTGTTTGCTACACATCTTATACTTTCCACCCATCCACCAGGTACAAGGGAAAGGAGCATCCTCAAAAACCAAAATCCATATCTGGGATTAGCCACCCAAAGGACTATGCCAAATTTCATTTTTATGTAGTATTTTTAAGAAAAATCTTATTAAAATACAATGTATATTTGTCCCATGACTACACTGTTACTTGTTGAGAAGGTACTTTCAGGTTGTGCCCAGCCATGGCTCAAAAACCAACCCACAGCTACATCGGGATTTGTCCTGAAGGTCACCATAAGGACGTTACATAAAGATGCTCCAGGTTTCTGTCACCTGCGCTACCATACATCACACTTTCCCCTAGAAACAGTTCAGAATTACTGAAAACTTGGGATGTCACTGAATTTAAAACAAAAGGAAAGGTATAATGAACAATGCATTCAACACATTAGTCCCATTCTGTTTGATAAATCCTCTATTTTCCATTTCCTTAGAGGAGCTTCAGAATTTTTAGTCTGTACTAAAGAAACAGAGATATGCAGCATGTCTAGATCTTGCTATATTTCAGACTTTGCTAGAAAACCCGAGTTCAGGAATTAAAGATAAAATACCTATTGCTTATTCGCTGTCAAGTAAACATGCTCGACTAAAGGGCCGGGTATCCTGTCATCAGTCATTCTCAAGGGAACACCTGCTTGTGCTAAAGATGCGTTAAGTTAAGCCATATCCCTGAGCACTGTGATAATATCCATACCCACCTGTGTTGGATGGAGTGAAGCCTGGTAAGGATGGGCTGTTGAGGCCTGGGAGCAAGACTGGAGGGATGCCCTGTAGTGCTGGGTATGCAGCAGGAAGGTTAAGAGCTTGCAGAGGGGTGTTATCAAACATGCCCTGCTGTTGAGCTGCCAGACCAAGAACCTCATTGGCTTTTTTGATCCGGTCCAGCTCCTGCTGAGCCATCAACTGACGTACAGTAGCTGGGTCAAAGTACTCCTTTTCCTTATCCAACTGGCTTCCAATGGTTTCTTTAACTTTGGAGATATGCTGTTGAGAGAAGATATGGTCACGTACAGACAGTCGAGCGCTGTACTTGATGCCACACAAAGTGCACTCTGTTTTGGGTCCCTCATAACTTGTTTGGTTTATACCAAAATGCTTGGCCATGCTGAGTTTGGACTTCTTCTCCTTTGCCCTAGCATTCTGGAACCAGACCTGAACAACTCTCTTTGGCAGTCCAATGTCATTGCCCAGGACCTCACACTCCAGCATGGTAGGTGTCCTGTAGTCATTAAAGCATGACTTAAGAACTTTTAGCTGGAGATTAGTCATCTGAGTGCGAAAGCGTTTCTGTCCGGGCCGATCCCCGCTCTCTCCAGACTTGCTGGCTGAACCACTTGCACCAGGGCTGGGTGAGCAGGGGTCTGCAAGGCTGGATGTTTCACTATAGTCCACAGTACCTTCATTATCGTACTCTTTGCTGTAAAAGCTAGGAGCTGGGCTGACCAGGCCAGAAGAGAGCCGATCTTCATATTCAGACATTGCTATCATGGCAGCTTTTGTCAGACCTTCACTGGGTCCAGACGCTGATTTGGTTTCGGTTGCAATCCCTGTTGCACTATCGTTGTCTGCGTTCCCTTCGTCTCCTGTTGTAGTGTCTGTGATTGCAGTGTTGACAGAAGAGCAGTCATCATTGTCCAGCTTTGTTTGGTCAAAGCTCAGATTGACCGAGGACATGGAGGGACTCTCAAAGTCTTCTATCCCTTCCACCTTAATGGAGGATGGACTCAGCAGAGTTCGAGGTGACAGTTCCATGCTCTTGTTCACTGGGGAGAGAGGAACGCTCTGTCCATCACTGCTAGTTGGTGGCATGTGTGAAAAGCTTGCTCCATCGAAGATGTCTCCCTTCATTTGGAGTCCCCCATCACAATCTAAGAGCATAGCAGACAATGTCAAGTTGTATCCAGCTCTCTTGGCCTCATGCCAGTGACGGGATCGGATATGAGCTTCAAGAGCTGTCTTTGCTTTAAAGAGAGCTCGGCAGAAGGGACACCGCCTATGGGCTTGGGCAGGCCCTACAGCTCTGAACTGTCCCTTCCTTTCCCGTGCACGGGTGTTCTGAAACCAAACTTGCACCACACGTTTCTTCAAGCCCACTTCATGTGCAATGTGATCCAACATTTTCCGTGTTGGGTTGGAGTCGAGTAAGTATTTCTGGTAAAGTATTTCCAGCTGCTCTGGGGTAATGGTTGTCCTTAGACGTTTATCCCTTTGTGGTTCTTCTCCTCCAGTCCCACTGTCATTTTCTCCAGGGCTTGCACTGGCCTTTTCCTCCAGCTTTCTCTTCAGTGTATTCATTGTGGATGTTGGAGTTGACGGTGAAGTGGCTGAGCTTGCTGGTATCTGTGGTAATGTTCCAGATAGCAGCTGGCTCGCAAGTAGTGGATTACTGGGATCAAAAAGCATGAACGGCATATCCAGCGTTCTGTCCAGGAATGGAGGGTGGATAAACTGGTTCTGTGCACTCAGAAAATGAAGCTGCTGATGCTCCTGCCAATGCTCAAAGGAAGGAAATGCCAGCTTACACTGGTCACACTGGTACGGGATTAGCTGAGGAGGTAGGTTTGCCAGCTGTTGAGGGGTGGATGTGTGAATGGGTTTGAGGGAGAGATGTGAGAGCTGAGATGGACTTGGGCTTGACTGGGACAATGAGCACTGAGGGGGCTGAGGAGGGGGAGGTGGCTGTTGCAATGAAGAGGGGGAGGATAACTGTGAAATCTTTTGGTGTGCTGAACTTGTCTTTTGTTCTCCTTGGTCCTGTTGCTGCTGAGACTCTTGCTTTGGTTGCACTTGCTTCTCTTGAGTTTGGTTTTGCTGTGTACTTGGAGGTTCAGACTGCTTTGGTTTCTCATCTGTAGCTTCTACTTTAGAACTATAGGTGGAGGAATCATCTGCCTCTGCTGTGAGCTGCAGAAAAGCTGAGGAGGTTGCATTGGCTGAAGACGTAGGTGTGCTGTAAGCTTGCGAGGGCATCGGTGTGCTGCAGGAGGAACTGGTTGGAGTCAAGAGCTCCATTGCATCCATAGAGTCTTCATTCTGGCTATCATCCTGTCCATCCTCATCCTCGTCTTTGTAACAAAGCTTCTTCTGGTGTTTAATGAGATCAAAAATGCGTTGAAAGACTAGGCTGCACTTTTTACATTGGTAGTTCAAGTTGCTTGTTCTAATATACCTGTCATTTGTAAGCTCCCGTCGTTCCCCATCTTTGCCTTCTCCCTGATTCTCATAGTTTTTCCTAGCTTTTTGACGGGCATTCTGGAACCACACCACTATAACACGTGTTGGGAGGTTCAGCAAGTTAGAAAGCTGCTCAAATTCATCATCCTTTGGATAAGCATTGGCATCAAAGAAGTCCTGCAGGACTCTGAGTTGGTAGTCAGTAAAACGTGTCCGGGAGGACCGCTTGCTTCCCCAGTACTCCTGTTTTTGAGGTTCTGGAGAAGGAGGCCGTGAGTCTATCTTCAGTTCTTCCAGGCTGGTGATGGGAGGATTACTGAAGTTGTATGGGGAATCCTTGTTGCGCTGGCGTTCTTTGAAAAGAGTGTTTCTGAACCAGTGCTTGATCACTTTCTGGGGCAATCCAGATTTGTCCGCCATCTCTTTGATCTGTTCCTCACTTGGGGAATTGTTAATATCGAAATACTGCCGAAGGACTCTGAGTTGGTCGTCGGTGATTCGCGTCCGTGGCCTCTTGTTCTGCTGCTGCTGGAGAAGGCTAGGGTTGAGCTGATGCTGGTACAACTGGGCCAAGTCGGCAGGCAGAGGGTCTACAGGACCCAGCTGGGGTGGCAGCTGAGCAGGTAATGTTTGTAGTGGCATAGTTTGCATCATAAGTGGTGAAAAGATGGGGAGCTCCATCGGCATGGAGAGCTGGGTGAGTGGCACAGATGGCTGGGCTGGTGCAATTGTAGGAGAGGTAATTGGTGGTGCAGAAGTAGGAATGGTAGGAGTAGAAGCTGGCTGAGGAGGTGCTGGAGGGAGCGGAGGTGGTGGTGGTGGAGGGGGTGGTGGTGGCTCTGGGGTCTGAGGCCGTAGCGGGTACAGTTTGTCATAGTGTTCTCTGTATTGTTTGGCAAATCTCTCTAACTGCTTAAAGGGAAAGTAATGTTGGTGAACATGCTCTTGGTGGCTCTTCAGAATAAGGATGTTTGAAAAGAACTTGCCACACGTATCACACTCAAGCTTTTCCAAGTTCTCACCTTGCTCCGTCTTCCCATTTTTCTTCTGCACCTTCTGCTTGTTCTCGTTATACTGAATGACAAGCTCAAAGCCAAAGTTTTCCAGCAAGGCTTTTGTAGCATTCCCTCTTGCATCAGAGGCAATACGTGGAGGCAGTAAGGAGGGCTCTGAACTACTGCCTGGTACAAAGTCCTTCTTCTCTTTGGGCTTTAAGTTATCAGGCAGAGACTCCTTAGATGCTACATTATTGTCTCCCCTTTCTGCACTTTCCCTTTCCCTTGGGGTTTCTTTTTCTTTCTCCTTCACTATGGATTTATTCTTCTTCTCAGGGTGCTGGCTCTGCTGTATAAGGACGGAGTGAGGTTGTGACAGGGACAGCTGACCTTGCTGCTGCTGTAAGAGCTGTGGATGGGTCTGTTGAGGGAGTTGAACTTGAGCCTTCAGGTCCTCCAGCAAACTTGGACCTGTACCGGTCAATGTCAGCGCACCACTGGTGACAGGCAAACTAACTTCTGGATTGAGCTGGAACTCGGCACTGGGGATGTAGAAAGGAAACAAAAGATGCTGCTGTTGCTGAAGCTGCAGAAGGGTCTCAGTGGTCATCGGAAAGTGTGGCAAAAGTGCTGGGTTGAACAGCTGAGACTGCAGGAGAGCAGCTTGCTGCTGCAGTTCTTGTTGCAGATGGGCTTGAACTTGGGCCTGGGCCTGTGCCAAGGTCTGAGCTTGCTGCTGCTGCTGCTGCTGCTGCTGCTGCTGCTGCTGCTGCTGCTGCTGCTGCCTGGATGCAATCATGTCCGCCAGCTTCTTTCGGTTTACCTCTTTGGGCTCTGAAGGGGAGGAGATATTAGTGCTTACAGGGTTACCTAAAGGAGCAATTCCCATGTTGTCACCGGATACCTGGTTGAGCAGGCTGGGAATGGGAGTTGTGCCCGAATTACTTGTGTTGGTGGTTGTAAAAGTATTACTGTTGCTAGCACTCACTGGACTTGGCGTGGATGAACCCAACGAGAGACTGCTGCTGCCGCTGTTGCCAGCTCCGTTACTACTGCTACTGCCCCCAGCCGCCTCCAGCTTGGCAGCACGAGCCTTGGTTTGGTGCAGGACAGACCTCATGTGGATCTCCAAGGTTGAGCTCTGACTGTAGGCAACGTTGCAGGTGTTACACTTAAAAGGTTTGTTGTCTGGGCTGCTGGTAGGTTCAGGCTGCCCAGTAGCTGACTCTTGGAGGGCTCTTTTCAGTTTATGCAGATGAGAAACTGAATTGTAATGGACCAGGAGAATGTTCTTTTGCGTGAAAGATTCCTTACAGACTGTGCACTTGTAAGGGCGAGACGGATCTAGGAATTTCTCCATCGTGAAGTTAGGGCCCTTCCTGAAGGGTAAGGCCCTTTTTGGTTCTGAGCCAGAGTCCTCTTGCACCGACCCTGAATCGCTACCTGTCGGGCTCTGCTTATCTTCCAAGTCGCTCTCCTCCTCCTTATCTTCCTCCACTATTATCGTGTGGTCTTCTGCAAGCGAAGGATCTCCCATAGCGAGGAGGTCGCCGTTGACCAAGAGACCACCATACAGCTGCTGAATGTCAGCCTCGCTCAGCTCCAGATGGCTGGTTTCCAGGTGCTTCTTCAGGGCCTGGAAGGTTCGGAAGCTGCGCTGGCAGAGGCAGCACATTGTGGCTGCCCGGATGACGTGGTACTGGGAATGGAGCTGCAGCTTCTCAATGGTTTTGAACGCCAGGCTGCACTGGTTACAACGGTACTTGTAGACGTGGCGATCTGATACCGGCAGTTGAGGTCGCTTTGCGTGAACTTCATTGAAGTGTGTCTGCAAGGCTGCTGAGCTCTTGAACACCTGGTTGCAGCCCTTCTTCCAGCAGAGGAAGCCGGAGTCTTCCCTGGCAGAGCTCTGATCAGCTGGAACAGGCTTGGGATCTCCGCTGTGCTCTGCACTTTCCGATGGTATAAGACTCTTTCCTGAGTCCTCAGAGATCTCTGTGAAAACAAAATCAGAGCAAACCTGAAAATTACACCAGCACACAAGGGCAGATCAACACCCTCTTTTTGTCCCTAATATACCTGTGTTTTTTTCTCTGCAAGACAACAGGTATTTCTAACATTTCCCCTCTGTCTTCATTAATTTATTTTAATACCAGCCCATTACTCTTATCACGTATAAACCTACACAATTTACTTTCTTGCCCACTTTGAATATCTGGAAATCATTCACACACATACACCTTCCCTTAGTGCATTTATCACCTTTAATTCTTCCTTTTAAGTGAAGGCCATTCAGTCACCTGTCTGTCTTTGCTGTTTTTCTTTGATGTCCTGCCTATTTTCCAATAAGAAGGTTCATCAAACTGAACACAGTATTTGAGTCTCAGTCCTATCAAAGCTAGAAACAAGAGGAATGAAATTCAGGTCCTGCTGGCAGCAGCTCAAAGGGTGCTGTATGAGGGAGGATGGGAGAAGAAGGAACAAGCACTCAGTGCACTGCCACTTTTCCAAGGTCTAAGAGCACAGTCCTGCTGGAAAAGACAGCATGATATGGGTAGAGGCCAAAAAGGGATCCCATTGCTCAGGGCAGCATTAGCTACTCTGGCTGTGCCAGCACTGCCCACCAGCATCACTGCCTTGGGGTCGTCTGTCTGAAAGGAAACGATGTCTTCATTCCCAGATTCCTTACAGACCCTCCAGAAGGGCACAGAAGGAGGAATGGCATTGCTTTCCTGCCAGGTTTGAGATCAGACACTTCTGCCCATGCAGAACAATGTTCTTGGGACGCTCTCACTTCACACGACAAAGCCAGGACTAAATAGACATGGATGTACAGCCATGCCTTTGTAACACAGCACGGCAATGAAAAAAGCTGAGGAGATTTGGGCCAGATAAGGACCGCAGCAGCTCAGAGCTCCCCAGCCCGTACGCCCAGCATCCATACTTGAGCTATGATGGCAGCAGAACAAGCAGAATCATAAAATCACCGAGGCTGGAAGGGACCTTTAAGATCAAGTCCAACTATCAACCTAACACTGCCAAAACCACCACTAAACCATGTCCCTCAGCACCACGTCTGTCCATCTTTTAAATACCTCCAGGGATGGCGATTCCACCACTTCCCGGGGCAGCCTGTTCCAATGCCTGATAGCCATTTCTGTGATTAATTTTTTCCTAATATCCAATCTAAACCTCCCCTGGTGCAACTTGAGGCCATTTCCTCTTGCCCTATCACTTGTTACTTGGGAGAAGAGACTGACCCCCAGCTCTCTACAACCTCCTTTCAGGTAGCTGTAGAGAGCAAGAAGATCTCTGCTCAGCCTCCTTTTCTCCACGTTAAACAACCCCAGTTCCCTCAGCCGCTCCTCATAAGACTTGTGCTCTAGACTCTTCACCAGCTTCATTGCCCTCCTCTGGACACGCTCCAGAACTTCAATGTCCTTCTTACAGCGCGGGGCCCAAAACTGAACGCAGTATTCGAGGTGGGGCCTCACCAGTGCTGTGTACAGGGGAACAATCGCTTCCCTAGTCCTGCTCACCACACTATTCCTGACACAGCAGAGGTGGTAGCACAGTTTGCGGCCAGCATCTGCAGCCATTTCTCTACCAATCCCCTCAGCCCCCTAGCACTTCTGCTTTTCACCACTTACATGTGGTTTTGTCCTTTGCAAGGATTCAACACTCTTTCCATGCGAATCACCACAGTGGTGAGCTGTACTCCTCAGCTCTGAGCCGCCCTGCTCTGCCCTGGCATGGGGACACCTGGTACACCAGCCTGTTTGTGGCACAGACGAAGGGAGACAGCTCTGCTCGGACAGATCTGTCTGACTGTGGATCTCAGGAGACAGCTGAGCACAGAGAGCTCATCCGGGTGGACGTGTCCCCAGACACAGTCCCTGACCAGGTGATGGGAGCTGTGGGACTGGTGAGACCCATGGACCTCACTGACTTGTACTCACCAGGCTGCTTCGTCAGCTCCTCTGTGGTGGAGTTCCCGTCCTTCTCTGGAGTGGCTGTCGGCAGAAACATGCTGCTGGGCATCATCACCTCAGGTGTTGTCACCTGGAGACAGGGAGGGGAGGATATGGGGAGAAGAAAAACACAGGAAAATATTTTAAACATCGTCAGCGGCAAAATTAGACACCAGTATTGTAAAGTCAGAGGCGTCACTTTTCATAGCTCACTGAAGACTCGTATTTATTAGACAAAGCTCACATCAGTCAAAAGTGTTTCTACAGTTACATTCTGGACATAATTAGCAGTGCACACTCGAAGAATAATCTTATTATTAATATTTTTCCTTTATGTAGAATTCAGACTTTGATCACTGACAATGTTTTGTCATGGGCTGTGAAACTTCTTGTGCAACCAATTAGGTAGATAAGTTGAAAGGCCCACCTTAAGCTGCTGAAAACATAATAAGGCCCCTAATTAAATCATACCTCGTAAAGTACACTGTAATCTTGAACTAGGGAGCATTGCAGCACTGTTTTCAAAGTGTATTGATGCAGGAGAAGGAGGGGCATGAGAAAGGAAAGTAGAAATAAGGAGAGAGGTGACAAAGGAAAGGATGAATAAGGAAAGACTGAAAAGACAGCAAATTGTTGGCGAAATGAAAAGCTTTTGGTAACCCTTTCCTTGCTCTGACTGATGTGTTCCCTTTGCCTCTCCTCAAGTGTTTGTCTAGAACCTGCACCATCATAACCAATGCAGTGCTTGAACACCAACGTTTTTGAAGAGCTGGCAAGTTTGCATGCTTCAACTAGAGACGCTCTTTAAATGAGTCAAATGCACATGCTTATCTTTTTCTGGAAAACTCTTTCTTTGGGTGTATCTGGTCACACACGGAACGTACAAACTACTTCGCTAGTAATTTGCACACAGTTGGCATCAGATGCAGGACAACGAATACCCTTCTGAACGGCCACAGCCACTATCTCACACCACCAGAAAAGCTGCCCCATAGAGCAGCAGCTGGAAAGACAGACCCATATCACCATTGCCATCCATGCTGTACGCCAGTGCACTGCTGCCAGCACTGGTTAGATGCCTGTGGCAAGCAAAGACACCTCTAAACCTCCAAGCAGCTGCATGCTTCACCCTGCTGATGCTCAGGGAGCATTTCCCTTTCACCAGGGCCACAGTACTCGAAGGAACAGAAACCAACGCTGACTTGCAATGCTTGTGGTGCTTCGGCTCCCAGCCTCTGACTGCTGGGAAAGTGAGGCATAAATAAATACTCCTAGACAGGTATGTTTCCTAGCAAAACGAGTCTCTCCATCCTTCTGTCAGATACTATGAGGGCATTTGAACCTTGGATTTCAGAAGAGAGCAAGTGAGTGAGGCTGCTTTCTGCATGCACTGTACCTTGCTTTCTGCAAAGTCAATGACCACAAAGCTCTGACTGAACTGTCTGAGATATTAGCAAATCTGTGGTGAAACAGACAGTAAACCTACGTGCAGGACACAAAATCTTCCTTATCTCCACACGTCAAATCCAAGCAAAGACAAACTAGACCTTGGCTTCACTAAGTGAATGGAAGCAAGAACAGTCCTTGAAAAACCTCAGAAACAAATGTTCACATATGAGTGGCTGCAGGCATCTGAACCTTACTGGGGAGGAATGCTGAGCTCCCCCTCTTTACTGGGATGGCCGGTGAACGGAGATGAATGCTGAGTCCCACAGACATCTGCAGGAAAGGCAGCTGACACTGATAAATCACCAGGAGGGACGCTGAGCACACCAAATTCATTCCACCTTTTATTCTAAGCCGGAGCATCTGATGGCTGTGGGTGGTGGGTCAGGGAGACGTTAAAAGGTCACTGGTTAATTCCCGGTAGTTGGGCTCGGAGGAGGTGGACAAGCAGGGACACCGAGGAAGGAAGGCAAAAAAGAGCCATCCCTCCCAGCTTTATCAGCAGGGAGAGCGCTTTCCCAGGATCTTTAGGAATTATGAAAAATAAATCATGAGAAATTAAAAAAAACCCCAACAGAGTAGAAAAAGAATAAAATTATCTAACACCTCAGCTGCACATCATTACAGAAAACTGTGGGCTTTTTATACGCATTACAGTAAGGCAGCCATCCCCACTACCACACTCAGTACGACGGATCAGTAATTGTTTTCATACACTTTAATTAGAAAAACTCAGATGGCTATGAATAATAATGGAAAAGAGAGACTTTTGCACTTGAAAGGTTGAAGTCAATCAAGTGTGAATGACGGCAAAAAAGAAAAAAAAAAGACACCAATTCATCAGGCCTCTGTTGTCTCGCCGCGTCTTTAATCATAATTCCTGATTGGGATTCAAGAAGGCAGTAAGCAGCGGTTCTTTGTCTGCCTTCACCTTCCGTCAATTAACTCTCCCCGAAATATAATCATCAACCTCACATGCTCCTCTGCATCTTAATCTGGGTCTCCAAACCAGTAAGTCCTGCCCTATATGTGTTTAAGTAATTACCTTTATCTACCTGCATCTCCATAGCCACAGTTCTCACCCTGCTCTACCCCTTCCTCCACAATAAAAAAAAAAAAAAAGAAAGAAAAATAGGGGGGGTGGGGGGGGGGGGAGCTGTGGTACATTAAATTGCTACAGGCACAAAATCCCAAAAGGCAAACAGAGAAACTAGAAATTCTGGATATAGATGTAGAGCAACTGAAGACAGTCCAGAGAGCCACACAGGGCTGGCCCTGGGATGCAAAACCTTGAAAATGAGGCACCAGTCTTGCTTCAGCAACTGGACCCACTTTAGTCCTCTACCTGTTTGGCACCATTCAAGCTTCTCCTGGAAGTGACGCCTGTTTCCTATGTCATTTTCCAGGGCAGGACTACTTTGTCTCTGCATCCCCACGGACCACCCCCGAGCGGGCAGCAAAGATGAAAACAGTGAAAATACGCTGCACGTCTCAACTCATTTTGCATTTACGCTGAATTCAGGACTGCCCATTTTGAGCTATGTGTCCTCTTACACCGCAAACCTGTTTGAGCATATACCGTTTCCTTGTACGTGCAGAAAATGCCTCGCACATTGCAGCTGCTTTTAATATAAACAAATAGTGGGAGTACCAAGGTGGCAGGAAGGTTTAGTAGGCCACGGCCACCCGGCAGATAAACAAGGAGAGGTGCTCTGCGACGCAGCATTTTGTACTTCAGATGTATTTAATTGGCATTAACTGTTCTGGTGATAGAGAGGAACGTGTTTATCTCGAGCACAGCCTGTGTTAGCGCGTGCGGTTGTTAAACGCTCTCTACCTCCCTCCCACCTGAGCAGGCAATGCCTGCCATGTAACCCTGGAACCCATCCTCAGCTCTGCTCAACACCTCCCTCCCTGCTTAAATGTCTCTTGAACACCAACTGCTTCACAAAGGCCACACGTCAGTCGATCTGAACCGTTATTAAAAAAACAATCCTACAGATGTAACTCCGACATATGTGATTTGTCTTCTCACTTTCCTTTTTCTGTACAGACTTGTTTAGCTCTGTCTAACATTAAACTGTATCCCTTTTGCCGCTGCAGCCACGATCTTCTGGCCCACAAGCCACCAGCAAAGCCTTCCAGCTTGGAAACCCCACTCTGTCACACCAGATCCACCTCCACGCACAGCCCAGAGAGTGCCTGTCCCGCCACTGCTCCTGTGTCCGTGGTCTCCTCTAGGTTGTTCTCCAGAGAATGTTACTGCCCAGTAGGCAAATGGTCCCCTTGACCTGTGTTGCTCTTGACTTTTCTGTCCCAATGAAACTGGGAGGTGGGGAGGGATTGGCAGCTCACTCCCACATGCTCTTTCTGGCAGCCTGGAGTTCAGATACGAATATGTGGATCAGATTCTGTTTATCGGTACTTCAGTGAGGTCAGTGTCTCCATGAACATCTGGAAAACCCTAATGCTAGGGCAGGCACTCAGGGTGCACCCTTCGCTCTGACTGTCCCATCCCCACCCCTGTCCCACTCCCACCTGGTGGGGCAGGGAACTTGCTTGGGTAAAGAGCAAAGGAGACGGAAGTTCAGGCTGGAGACTGTGGCAGCCCGTCCTCCACCCCACGTGGAAATATCTCCCCTGTAGTCTGTACTGGAGATGGGAATGCTCGCTGGAGAACTTCACTCTAGAGCAGGCAGCAGAAAAGCCAATTATCTGCCTTAGAGGATGGAAAGGTTTGGGGACAAACCTCTCTGCTTCCAAGGACCCTCCCTTTCGGATGCAATTCAGATCCCCTCAAGCAGTTAAAATTTCTTTATGATGACAAGATCCACTGACATGCACGGGCACCCCAATTCAACGGCCATTTCTATAGACAACGTGGCCCAGCGAGCGACTGTTACAAAAAACCCAAGGCCTGACATGCCCCGTCTCCTGCCTCCCTGCCCCACAAGCATCCTCAGCAGATCGCACACACCCTGACACCTACAGACCTGACACCTACAGACCTGCCACCGGTCTGGAGAACAACCTGTGGGTCCCCTTCTCACTGGTGACAACCTACAGCAGTGACAAACGTGGCTCCTGCCACTACTGGATCTACCGGATTTTTAAGGCGATGAACTGCAGAGCCACTTATCAGCACAGGCCGGAGGCTCAGAGCTGCGACACCCCTCCCACGCTGGCCCCGGCAGCATGATACAAGCATATTCTTGGCACGTCCAAAAAATTAATCTCAGATAGCGTGAATAGCCAGCTCCCCTTGTGCACTGGATCTGCCTGCTCTGACTTTCCACCGGACTGAGTGACCGAACGTGTGGCCAACCTCTGTAAAAGCCCCAAAATGCTGAAATCATGCGGCCTTGAAAAGAAAATCTCTAGAAGAGGTCTGAGGAGATACATTACTATCCCTATGTCCGTGCAACCAGGGGGAAATACACATGCAATGCAAGGTTCCCGAACCAGACAAAGGAGGTAATTTCCATTACAAAGAGAGAGAGAGGGTGCTGGAGTGAAAAGCTTCATTAGACTCAGAGAGGCAAAGCGATGGCAGTGTACCAAGGTCACTTCTAATTTAGACCATCTAATTGGCAAACATGGCTCCAAATGGCTATCATCTCACAGGGCTCAGAATTAATGAAGCCCGATTATTTTCATTACCTTCATCCGAGATGGAGAATGAGACACAGAGTGAGAGGGAAAGGGGGGAGTGAGAGGGGGCGAGAAGGAGGGAGAGAGAAAAATTGAATGACAGCAGAAGGGAGAGAGCAGTAAGAAAAGACAATAGGAAAGAGGTAAAAAACGTAAAGATAGCAAGAGGGAGAAGTGAGGATGGCAGGGACGGGCCAGAATTACTCTTAGAGCACAGGAGAAAAGAGAAAGATGGAAAGACGGCTGAAACACTGGGAAGACGCCCTAAACCGAGGAAAACTGACAACAGAAATGACGAGAGAGGAATGTGCAGAAGGATAAAGCCGGCCGCGGGAGGAGGGAGAGCTCCCTGCTCCCGGAGGCTCTCAGGAAGCCATCCCTTCTCCCGGCTTGAGCCCATCAGTCTTGTCAATCGACTGTGCAGGCGAACTGCACTTCACCCTCATTAAGGGGCTCTCTGCTGAAGCGGTGCAGGCCCAAGATTAGCAGAGAGGCTGTTATGTGGAAAGATGGCGATTAGACCTGCTTAGAGCGGCTGAAACGCCACATAAAACGAACTGGGCCACATTTGTTCACCAGCCCCCTGGAAGTGAAGCCGCAGGAGACAGGGCAGGGGGGCTGGCGAGAGCCCCTGCCCCGGCCCCACGGGGGCTTCCCCGGCCCCCATGCCATGCGGGAACACGGCGCGCGCTCCTCTCCCCTCAGCCTGCGGCTGCAGCCCCTCCAGCCCCTGCCCCAGCGCCTGGGCCGGCGGGGAGGACCCAGGTGTCCCACGGGACAGCCAGCCCGGCTGCTGGCTGATATGAAAAGGACGGGGCACGGAACAGCCAGCGCTGAGATGCTGAGCACAAGCAAGCAGCCGTTACCATGGCAACAGACATATTAGACACTGCAGGTTCCTGAAAGGCGTCTGATAAGGTATTATTAACTGGAGCCTCCTCCAAACGCCGAGCGCAAAGACACTGTGTCGAAAGGGACCTGGCTCCCATTTACTGGACTGCAATTCCCTCACGGTGGCACCAAGACCCGATTCACGCATCAGACTGAGTCGGGAATCTTAGCTAGAATGAGCAAAATTAGGTACCTTTGATGCTGCCACATTCTGCACAAGCCATACCGATTTCTCAAAATATCTGTCATTTAATGCAAAAAAGAATCACCCTCTTGACCCACACGCTTCTTGACTTGAAGCAGGAGAGGCAATTTTCCTCCCCGGACATATCTCTGGGTACCAAAGGAAACAGCTGGCCAGGGCCAGGGGCAATGGCAAGGTGGAAAATGTCAGAAACAAGCAAGAGGATGAGCTTCATGGTTAAGCCATTCTCCATGGTTCTCAGCAGAAGTCCTGTGCTCCACAGCAGAAGGATGAGGACCTGCTCCAGCACAGCAGATGCGCTCACCTAAGGGGACTGTCTTCCATGGTACCGCAACTGCTTTGGCCATGTCCTCTGCAGGCTGTCCCTGAGCTCCTTAACGATCGGCTTCTGCCCGTGTCCCTGGATCCTGGAGGACACAGAGCTGCTCGGCCCAACCACACCCGTTCCAGACTGCGTGTTCAGCCGACAGCCCAGCTCAGAAATGAACCATTTCAGATCAGTGTAACAGATGCCCTCAGCAAACTGGTTGTGCTTGCTGGTGTAAGAAGGGGGCTCAGCTTCTGCTCACTGCTCTTATAAGGTCAAAATGTCTTCCATTAATTTAGTTAGAAGCTAACAAGATTCGTTCAAGTCCTCAGAAGCTATTTACACACTTAAGCACCATCAATCAAAACGGATGCAGGTCGCAGAGACCGAGGTCGTTGTGACGGGATCGCTCCTTGACCCAGGTGCATGAGTGGCCGGTAGAGCAGCGCTGTGCCCTGCTAGAGCCTGGGCACGGCCAGCTTCGCAGCGTTAGTGAACTGATGGTGCTCGTTTTCCCTACCTCTCTATATTTTGTTATTCAGAGTGTGCTGGGACCTGTAAGCCTGGCTGGATTTTTAACGGGTTTTATGACGTGGCATCTACTTGGGGCAGATGTGGTTCTCACGGGCATTTGGGAGCGTTGGTCCAACAGTGGCCGCTACGAGCCTTTGCAGGCTGCACCTCTGGCTCCTGTGGAGCCCGACAGGGCCGAGAGGGAGGGCAGAAAAGTGAGAGGACAGGTAGCTGGTAAAGCAAAGGGGGTAAATAAAAAGCAGAAAGGTGTTTGAGAATGAGCCACAAGAGGACCGGAAGGGTGATAGAAGAGACCAGAGAACTGTAAGAGAAAAGCTGGGCAACGCTGCATGTGCTTACTCAGATGATGTCACAGAAGGGCAGTTGATAAAGAACATGAGTATTACAACAAACATCATATTATTTGCCTCCATTGTCAGGAATCAGAAAAGAAGGGAAAAAACAAACAGAAATGGGGTGCAAGAAAAAAAAATCACAAAGAGAAAGAACTGACAGGAACCAAAATAAACACTTATTCTATGTACGTGGCGACAAGCTCTTAAATGCAGACACAACCTTGCCTTGAAGATTATACCAAAGAAATACTAGTGTAGAAATCTGACAATACATCCCATTTGTGAATTTAGAAGGGTTTTTGAAAATGCACCCTATTAATTCTACCTGTATCTTAAACTGACACTAGCAAATGGAAAGGCGCACTCATGTGAAACCTATGAAAAGGGAATTCATGAAAGAAACATTCTGGGACTCAAAATAGTATTTACTGAAGCAAGTGCCTGAGTGCTGGAGAGTAGGGTAAGCCGTTATGAGTCTCTCTGCACCGCCACAGCACGTACAAGTCCTGCAGAAGAGGTCCAGCAGCTGCACACATTACTCCATGGGTACGCCAGCAGCAGAGAGAGACTCTGGGGTAAAGCAAGCCAGAGCACAAACTCAGGTCTCACAAATGAGAACTTGAACACTGGGCTGTTAATTTACTACTTCTCATCAAGCACTAGCTCTCGAGTTAAATGAATTTAGACTCCTCAGAGAGTTTGAGGAGGATCCCATGCTAGGTGCTAAAACAAGGGTGCAGGGCAGAACAAGAGCCTGGTGCAAATATGTCTGTGCTGAACCACAATCTGCTGTCTGAAGTTTCTGCTCCCCATCAGAATATTGCAATAATAATGACAACCCATACACAGGCACAATGTCATTTGACAAACAGCTTGAGAAGCAGAGTTGTTACAAGTTTTGAGCTCTATGTGAAGACAGTTGACTTTATCTAGCAGTCACTCACTCCACACTTCAGTGGCTAGCTTCTACTTCAGAGAATTTTAACTCTCTATGCTTAAATTTTCATTTAAAACCAGGCACTTCAAAAAACCTTAAAACCAGCACTTGAAACAGTAGCTCTAGTATTCAACAGTCCCATAAGGTTCCATCTCCCTTGGGCCAATGGCAGCATATGCCTTGCTTGTTCAGCTTACCTTGAAAAAAGGGAATTGTTACACAACAAAAGCATTGTAATTTTGGATGGAGCGACTCCTCACAGAAGTAACAGATCCAACTTATCTCATACAACCACAACAATGATCCTCATTAAGTGAATGAAGCGCAGAACATGGGCAGCACAATAGGACTGTCTTCCCTCCGCGAGATGAGACTGCCAAGGGAAGTTACTCTATTGGTTCTTAAAATCATATTTTAAGCAGAAGCCTGATACCTAATTTCCTGTAATGTTATCTTAATCACCCTGGCTGTCCTTCTTGGGAAGTGCTCATCAACACACGAGCACTTTCTCCCTGCAACAGGAGCAGCACAGCACGTAGCTACTGCATCTCCCAGAAGCTTCTGTGCAAAATGCAATCCCATGCAATGACCTCAGTAGATAAAGGAAATCATATTTATTCTAATCTCTTCCCAGGGAAATTGCTCAATGCTGCAACGTTGCCAGTTTCCACAGTGCTCAAGCACGGACAAGATAGTCTCTGCAGACAAAACAAGCAGGGATGGGAAAAACCTGCACGACAGAGCCCTGACAGATGAAGGAGCTGCCCGCTACAGCAAAGTCAGCTCGCGCGGGTCAGGCCATCCCTTTACTCTTCATCTCTGCTCGGAAGGCAGCAGACGTGCTTGACTACGCGGCCACTTACCGTCATGATGAGTTTCTCGACACAGTCAGGTGACACACTGTGCAGGTGGGTGAGGTGCAGCTGCAAATGGATCTTGTTGTTCAGCATGTCCTGGCAGAGGGGGCAGCGGAGCATGGGCTGCACCGAGTGCTGGGTCATGGCGTGCACCCGCAGTCGATTCACGTCTGTGTTACTGTACTTGCAATATGGACACTGATACATCTGCAGAGCAAGAAAAATGAATCATGCAATTGTTACAGCTGCTGCTTTCCTCTTTCCTTACAGCTAGACTTTAATAATTTGATGCTTTCTCCTACCACCAGTTACTGCCTTTCATCCTCCTTCTCCTATTTTATTCTTTGCTTCTGGCACATATGAAACAAATTACCTGCTTGTAGATGCACAAAAAGCTGGGTTCTTTCTCCTTACCTGCTCTGATTTGGTCTCCTCTGAAGTTTTTGACCATTTAAAGGAGAGAGGCGACTCAGAGCTGCTGGGAAATGATATTCGTTTAGAGGATGCTGGAGGCTCTGTCAGCTCCTTCTCTGCCTGGCTGGCTGGTGCTGCAACAAAAAGAGATTTGTATTAGGACATCCCCAAAGAGGCTAAAGTTGGACAAAGACAGTAATTCCATTTACTCTGCTGCTGTTTCTTCAAACACATACCAAGGAGCTAGAGGAGGATCAATCTGTAGACTAACTTAAATCCTACATGGCACACCTGGCTGAAAAAAGTTCATTCTTGATTATCTTCCACAGTAAGGGAACTGTGTCATTTATAGTTAGAAGCAGAGAAATCTCAGCTATTTCTGTGGGTTGCTTACAACCTGTTAGGTGCAGGAGAGTCTTGTCCTGTGTTTACATCGGACACACAAATGCTTGGCCAGACGTGAAGGCAATGTGAGAAGTCTCCATGAGAAGTTGGACTGACTCAACCAAGCAGAAATCATACCCCTAGCTCACCCAGGCCATTTTGCCTGTGAACACTCTGGATATGTTTGCCTTGGAGACAGCTGGAAGCTGTGGCTGTCAGTCCAACTGACTTGCACTCTGTGCTGGAAGCAACGGCACACTACCAGGATGGCATCGGCCAGCTCAGCCCATGTGCCTTGGGGAAGAGCACCTGAGGGTACTTCCCAGCAAGCAGTCCCACCAAAACCACGATGGCAGAGACCCAGCCTACAGCCAGCGCTGGGATGGAACTCGGACATTCTCGCACTGTAACAAGCTGAGGAAAAGCGATTTTGTTTCAGCAGAACAGAAACAGGCAAATGAGCCCAGAAGTCAACAGCAAAACACTCTGCAAGTTGTGGCACTCCGAGAAGCACATCCCTGACCTTTACCCCTCCCCCGAACCCTGGCAGCCTGCAGTACATAAATTTGTGGGACATCTATTATTTAAAAACTGTAAGGACAAGTATATTATACACAGCCCCCGTCTCCTCCTCCCCGAACACACATTCATAACAGTACTTTAATCTGTCTCGAATCGACTTCAAACCCATTTCGCCCTTAATGGGAGTTATTCATTTTCACTTGAAAGGTAATATATGACAGCTGGATATTTAATATGATGGATCGGCTGCCGATTAACAAGGCACTGTAGCATTCTTAGACCAGTCCCCCCATACTCTTCCCCTTGTCTCTTATTCTCTTTGTGAGCCCGCTGGTATCCGCTCCTTGTTTCAGAAGATGCTGTCAGAGTAAGATCCAGGTAAACTGCTTCCTTTTCAAAGATCCTTCCGTTCAATGGTATGAGTGGTATTTCGAAAAGTACCACATCACAGTAAGAAATACAATCGCCATTTCTGACCACCTTCCCTGCCAGAGCCCACCTCTAAGTGTTCAGCTAAATAGAGGCAAAGTAACTTTCAGGAGAGGGAAAACAGATACTACAAACAGGTAACAACACTGTCAGAGGGAGGCAGGGATCAGAAGGGCTCTGGTGCTCCTAAATTTCTCCTGGCAGACTTGGCCATGCCAAAGCCTGCTTAGAGGCGATTTCCTTCCCCCTAACGCTGCCCTGCCGCACGCCCAATATTTCAGCCCTGGCTGGTTACACAGCTTCCACGCGCAGTTGTAAAGTTCGTGCTGTATCTGAAACCAAAACCACAGGACTTCACTGTGCTGCCAACTCCATTAAAATGTCCAAACCTAGAGTTTCTTCATGTAAAACAATGTCAGTAAAACAGTGTCAGTGCCAACTTACAGACATCAACACAGATCCCGCTCGGCCTCCTGCGCAGAACGATGGGCTGCTGCTCAGGTCAGTCCTCTGGCTGAACCCGAGACTCTCTCCGAGGTTCAGAACAGGAAGTCATTCAAGATGTCTACAGGACCAAAGCTTGTCTCCCTTGCGTCCTACTCATAAAATGTGCTTAGAGCATGAGAAACATAGCACCACCCTGGAGCTGCCTGCGCTGTTCCTCTGCCAAGCAAAGCGGTCCCTCCTGGGGGGTTTGGGGAGGCAGAGACCACCACCAAGAGCCAGCACCGTGGCAGGTCAAGGACCACCCTGCCTTAAAATGCCTTGCCCAAGCCTTGTGTTATGTGAGTGCCCCGATAAGGAGGCTAATTGCTGTTGACATTGTCCGCTCCTCAGTTTGACCTTGGACATTGAACTGTCAGCCCCAATCAGGCAGTCAGGCATCAGGACCAGCATCCGGAGACCCTAGGTCTGCCAGCATGGTTACACAGCCATGCGAGCTCTGCTCCAGCCCTGCACCAGGCTGGGACAACAACACCAGCCATGACTTTCAGTGCCCTTAAGAGTTCTCTGCCCCGGACAGTGATAGTGTCTCCCATGTGGTCCAGGCAGGGTCTCTCCAGGCTCTGTGTCTGTCAACTGCTGCTTCAAACCTTTGGGTGTCATCTGCTCCACAAAACTACCGAGTGCTGCCATGAGCCATGCTGGCACTGCCAGTCTGCCAGAGGGACAGGGGATGTGAAGGAGGAAAAGGGGTGACTGGAGAAGCCTTTGCTCATGTATATGGGTCACCTTTCCAAGTAAAGGATGACAATGCTTTCAGTTTTGGCAAGAGAGTGAGAACTATTAAATACCTACAGAATTGCATTAATAAATCCAGGTGAGTTCTGGACACTTACAAAACCCCTGGTGTCTCTACTGGTGGTGGGATCTGTGCTGGCACAGTGAGGCATGAGAAGCTTGGGGAGTCCCTGGTCCTCACTCTCTGCCACCAACTTCACTGTATACCACTTCTAGCATCTCACCAACGTGACGTTTTCAGATGCAGTGACTGAATTCAGCAACCCAACTGCCAACTACCCCGTAGCTGCTGAACACTAGCTGTAACCTCTGGAGTCACGACCAGGCGTTTTCTTATTTCCTTTCTACTGGAAAGCAGCCTGCTTAGAATTAGGGAAAAGTAAAAGGTAATTAAAATTTACTTTTACTTACCATCTCCAAAGTGCCCGATTTTATTAAACGCACTTGAGCCAACCCGTAACTTTAATTCTTCAAAACTAGAATTATTAATGATTGTCCAGACCCCAGAGTAAGTGGTTTGTTGCAGAGTTCTGAAGAACGCATACTGAATATTTGTTCTAAGTATTATTTTTTCAGTTGACAGCTCAAGTGGGAATTTTAACACCAAGACTGAAGTTTATTGTTGATAAACAGCCAAACACATGAAGTGACACATTCAGTCCACATCACAGATCAGAGGAATTAAGAACTCCTTTCTGCCTGGAGAAATGAGGACAGGCAGCTCAGCGTGTGCCTGCAGAGCTCTCCAGCAGCTGTGCAGGACCTTTGTGTCTGCATGGAGTGGACGGGAAAAAATGTCCTTGGCCAAAAATGTCAAAAAGTCTTTGGCCCTAAATGGCAGCTCGATACCAGATAAGGTGGAGCCCAACACCTGTGCCCTAACCATGTCTAAGACCACGCTCCAGAGGTACAGGCCTTGAAGAAAAGAAAAAAGAATGTGGGTTTAAAGTATGATGTATGACTATGTACCTATTAGTATTTTTATTATTTTGACTCTTCAAGTGGATTTAGTTCGGATTTGCCGACCTTAGAGAAAATTCTGTGTCTCTCAACAAATGTACCCAAAAGCCAAGTGCAATGGGACAGCAGTGCTGTGGGTGTGCTGGCCCACCACAGCACTTCTCAGAGACCTACTCGTCTTCTCACTCTTCCTTGGCAGCTTCTGCTTTTCAGAGGAGGAGGAGAAATCCTCCCAGGCATTATTTCAGAGGTGAGATGGGATGTTTCCTTGGAAGAGGGGATCCTTTCCTTTGCTAGGTCCAGAGGCAAAACCCGCAAGGGTCCCCAAAGCTGCCTGCTCTCCATCCTGGTGGGAAGGGATTCACCACCCCGCCTCCCAGCCGTCAGATTCTTTAAGCTAAAGTACCACTGACAGCCCCTTCATCTAAACCTCCATCTCCCAACCCAGCAACATAATGGAGAAGCCAATTAAATGATTATTAATTCATGCTGCTTTCCGTAAGCCAGAGGTTCTCATCGCCCTGCATTCCGTAAACCAGCTTGCCACTTGCCCTAGAAATTTACAGTGGGGTTTCTGCTATCTCCATTGATTTAAAAAACAACACCCTCCCCACCCCCAGCCTACTGCAAAAAAAAATCTCTTCCGACTAAGTTCAGCAGCCAGCCTGGGAAAAAGTTTTCAGTGGGACCAGGGAACTGTGTTTTCACTGCCCGATGGAAAATAAAATTCCATATTTGGTGGTGCCTCCCTCCTCAAACCTCCCCTGACATTTTCTTGGAGCAATTACTCAGCATCACGAGCCCTTGGACCAGACTGACCTGCCTGCCGTCCCTGCACAGCCCTGCGGCTGGAAATGCCCACGACGGCAGCCGTCACCCCTGCATGGGTCTTGTGAAGGAGCACCCTTAAAACAGCTGTGGTTTTCATCCCAAAATCCTGAGACTGAAGCAGGTTGTTTTATCAGCTTTCATTCTCACACAACCTTCACCGCAGGTGAAGACCCCGTGGTCCAGACCTACCGGCGCCGTTCCACTAAGAGCAGCCCAGGAGCCCAGAATAACTGCGCACAAAGTTTTGGTCTCAGCCTCTCCGGCAGACAGTTGCTATCCCGCAGAAACACACAATTTGTATTAATACAGCAAGAACAGCTCTGAGAAGGTAACTCCACCGAGAGACTGCGGTGACACAAAAGCGGTGGGAGCCCCGCTCAAGCCTCCCCAAAAGGGCACCTGGGCGAAGAGCTCTGCTACAGCGCTGCCCGTTTGTTACCTCGTGTCTTAATAATATATGGTTGAATGTTTCTTTCTGAAACACTGTCTGTTTACATTCCTTATTCCCTGAAGGTACCATTTGTTCTAATAAGATGTTGTAGCCATACTAACAGGCCTGTATATTGCCTGTTGCTCTACAGTATTTTTTCAACTCTGTATTTGATAAATAACGTGATCGCATGATAGACAGAAGTAAATACACAGAGCTTTGCAAGCACACTTTTGTACCCAGACCTTTATTGCTGCCTTTCAGAAATGTGGCCCTGAAAACGGTCAAATAATTTGTTTTTCTAATGCTGTGTCATACCTTCAAACCTGCAGTGAGTATGAACAACTGAATTACTATCAAATATTCATATTACAGTACCCAAAAGCCCCAGCCGCCACCAGGCTTTTCTGCCACGCTGAGTACAAACATGGAGCACCCAGAAAACGTCGTGGTGAGGTGCCAGGCAGCACAAGAGGCAGCTGGAGGCAGCGCTTTGCTTGCCATCACCAGCACCACGGATCTTCCCCGCAGCCCTTGCAGGTCAGCTCATATCCCGTCGGCTCCTGGAGGAGGTCCTGGGACCTGCCGGGAGCCGCACTGTGCCCTGCACAGTGCTCCAGCGATGCGCTGCACTGTGAACCACGAGCGAAGGCACCGGGGGAGAGAAAATGTCCCACACAGGCTGGGCCAGAGATACCAGTGCAATGGCACAAAGTTACAGATCAATCCCAAAAGTTGTGAGAATCCTGACTCTGTCCCAGGGAGCAGGAAAGCCAGCGAGCAATGGGGGTGCAGGCGGCCCTGCCATGGCAGCACGCGGGGATAAGGGTCCAGGTGCTCACAGACACATGGCAGCAACCACAGCAGACCATGACTAGCAAAACGCTCCAGCAAACATATCTGAGAGAAAAGGCCTGGACCGAAGCTGGGATGCTTCCCCTCCCCAGGAGCAATAGCTCCCTCTTTGCCACCCTGAGTTAAACAGGGAATTCCACCAGGTAGAAGGAAAGATGGGGAACGTAGAAAATCATCCCATCTTGTGCACAGCATGACCCCACCTTTGCAAAGTGGTACCCTAAAGCAATGCACCTTTTCTTCCAGCAATGGTATCTAAGGTTACATCTTTAGAACTGTGGGAATTTAAATTACAGAGTGGCTGATAGGAAACAAGCAATGATCTTTTATATTTACCTATTTCATATGGTTCTTGAGCCAGCTATGAATCTGCCTGAATATTACTGTACAATTCAACTGAATAAATATTTCAACTAACCTACCATGAGAGTCCATATCAACTAATTTATTAAAATTGATGTATTGACACTTGGAGATGGTCTAACCAACAGTAATACCATTAACTCCTTAAAACCAGCAAGAAAGGATCACCACCACTGCTGGGCAGCGCACAGCAGAAACTACTGGTGAGGAAAGAGTGAACATGGAGAGTGGAGATCGCAGGGACATCAGCAGAGACCTGCTCGCCAAAGAACATGTGTGAAATGTATCTGAAAACAGCAAAGCAGCCATCGGCCAGCTTGGTAATTTTCCTGCTTTTTTATTTTTTAAGTAGCCATACTTTGTTAGGTATAAACAGAAAAACAAAGTTCAAAAAAGAGTCATAAGAACGACTGGGCTAGCTGCGAGGAAGAACCAAAGATGCCGTGCAGGTGGCTGGGCTCAACAATCCCACCGGAGTGGAGGGGACAGGACGGGACGAGCCTGGCAGAGCCTGGCCATGACGCTGCTGCGCAGAGGGTGACCGGGGAAGCTCTGGGGCCGGCTGGCTCCAGCCAGCGGGCAGAGCCTGGGGAGGATCCCAGGACCTGCCTCGGGAAAAGGCCGATGGGGTCCTCCCAGAGCCACCACTGGTCCATCACCTCCCCTTCACCCCCACCCAGAGCAGAAAACCAGCAGCTGTGGATGCTGCTCAGGAGCCTGGAGTGTGCCCTGCTCCGAGCCCAGCCTCCCCAGCGAGCCACGGCACAGGGCATTTGGCCCGGCTGTTTTCCTAGGCTTGAGCTGGCACCCGGGAGCCTTTTGTGCTTCGTAAATCCTCAGGAAAAAAGCACAATTACAGCGTGCTTTCCCATCCCCTCTCCTAGGTTTCCTTCACGCAGAAGCCAGGGTCGAGAGCTGCTCCATCGCGCTCCTCGTCCCCTTCCTCCCAGCCTGCTCTCACCCTCATCTCTACTCTGGTCCACAGAATATCCCAGCCATTAAGTGCTCAACAAACGCCATATATTAAAAAAGCAGAAAAAAGCAGCAGTGGGGGGAGGGGCAGTAATAGATTTCCGTCAGGATGTGCCTGACCTGTTTTTTTCAATTTCAGTAATTAGAAAGGCAGTGGGCCTGTAGGAATTATTCATAAACTGCAGGAGCTGTGCAGTATACATTTATGTTAAACATGTCAAATCCGATTGAAATCATGCCTGCCAGCACCATACTCCATAAACACACTTTTCTGCAACAATTTCCCAGCTCTCGGCAGCCCATTAATACCTCCTTTAATAGCAATCTACCACGGATTCGAATCAGGGACGCTCCATTGCACTAATTGCTCTGTGTTAGGTGAGCATCATGGATTTAAAAAAAAAAAAATCATTAAAAAAAATAAAAGCCCTTCAGGCTACTCCTCTAGAAATACTTCATTTCAATCTATATTTTAAGTAGAGTTTGTTTCTTGTTTTTGTGGAAAAAAAAAATCTGATATTCTACATCTATACAACTGACAGTGCATTAAGAAAGTCTCTTTCATAGCTGGGTCACTGCAGATGAAATGCATTTCTCCAGTCAGAAAATAAATATAAGCCCCACCTCAAATCTCAAAAGTCTTGTACTGATCTACCCTGGTCTGATTCAGGCTTTAGCTGGAAACCAATGTGTTGAATATTAATCATTTACATCCTGCCTTAAAAATGGAGTCGGGAATAGCCACCATTTCTTTCTTCCTTGCTGGTTTGCTCGTGATAAATCTCCTGTTAGTCATGATGAGATAATTTCTAAAGCTCAGCCATCAGGCAAAGAGCATAAGAGCATGTCCCTTCTCCAGCACGGAGGTGGACGGCTCTGGAGCAGAGAGAAGCAGGCAGGGGAGAGGCAGCTCTGGCACGAGGGGGCTGCATGGAACAGCGCCTGGGAGCTGCTTAATCCCACTGCCGGAGACAGACGAAAAAGAGAAGCAAACAGGTCCCGTCTAGCAACAGGGAACATCAGCCCTTTCCTCTCCATGTGGTATTTTAGGAGTGACATAAGAGGTTTAGTGCCTGTGAAGCACCGCTGCCCGTTAGGAATCGAGGGGAGCAGAGGCAGCGTAAGCACTGCTGAAAGCTTTCCAGAAATCTTTTAGGAGCCACAATGATGTATGTGAAAATCAAGGTAAAATGAATCCTTATTTGGGATGGAGTTTTCCACGGGTATATTTTAATGGAAAGTATTACCTAAAAAAATGTTTCTGCTTAAGATTATTCTATTTAAAAATAAACAAAAAACCAAATTGATAATTTTGCAGCTGAGACATTTTTACAAATTTACAGAAAGGTTTTTCCTTTCAGTGCAATAGCGACAGCGGTGCAGCCTGCCACATGCAGACGTATGTACCGCAGAGCAGTCAACCCTGACTCATCACTCACGCGTCTGTGCAGAAGGAGCTTGGGAGACACACTCGACATTTCATTAGAGATCTCACAAATCTTTAAGAAAGTGGAAGAAATAATCACCCAGCGTGCAGTCAAGAAACTGAGGCACAAAAGGTGAGTAAATTGCTAAGGAACATAATGATCAAATTGCAGCATGATGAACAGAAAACAGGTCTATCAACCTCCACTTCAACACACTATTTATTGGCTTTGAGCCTGCACTTCTTTCTCACCTATCTCCCACTTTCACAGAATTGCAGGGCTCAGAGACACCTCCAAAGGTCAGCCGGTCCACCCAAAGCAGGATAAACTGCGTCTACTTCATTCCCGACAGCAGCTTGTCTAATCTTCTTGAAAGACCTCTGAGGAACCTTCCCAGAAAATCTACTCCAGCACTTCACAAGCTGTACCAGGAGATTTTTAATTTATTATCTAACCTCAATCTTTCTCCCTTCAATTTAAGCCCATTACTTCTTCTTCTCTATATCCTGAACATGGAGAACAAATTATTTCCTTCCCTTCAGAAGCATTTTATGCACAAGAAGACTTATCTTGTCCTCCCCTTTGGTCTTCTCTTTTTGGGCCAAGTAAGTTCGTTCATTTCATTTTCTCCTCACAGCTGATGCTATACAGACCATACTCTCTTCTGGGTCATTCGCACTGTTTGGGCTTTCTGAAATTGCTCCTCAACTTTCTTGACATCCCAAGCTCAGAAATGGACACAATCTTCCAGGGGAAGCTTTCCAGCACTACAGAAATGCACCCATTCCATAATATTGTCACCTACACCATAACGCTTGAGCTTTGTTTTGAGACTGTCCTGAAAAGCAGCGTCAAAAGTCTTCCTAAGGAGAAGATAGGAGTTACTGACTGCAAACAAGACCTTCTTCACACAGAAGGAAATTAGCTCGTGTTGACATGATTTGTTCTTGACAAATCCGTGTCGACTGTTACTCATCTCATTATCTTCCCATCAGTACTTACAAACAGTTGTTTGGTCAATTCCCAGGAAAATCTGGGGCAAATGGAGCTGGCAGGTGTGCGGTTCCCCAGCTACTCCTTTAGTGAAAGATAAGCACTATGTCTGTCCCCGTATGGTACCTTCCCCGTTTTCTGTAAATTCACAAGAGGGAGCAGCTGACAGGTCTGAGGATGCTTCAATCACTTTCTCAAAACACCCAGGTATGAAGCAGCAGGTCACTGATGTGACAACATTTAGCAAAACTAAGTACTTTGCAGCCTCTTCCCTCACAGTTGGAAGACGAACCCTCCCCACAGTGCCGCTGACGCAGGCTGCTCCTGTCTCTCACGCAGTCAGTCTGTTTAGTGAAGATGAACGCAAAGAAGGCTTTGTGCTCTTCAGCTTTCTTGACATCATGGTTGATAGTCTTCCCAGTGGGCTGAGCTGCAGACCAGCTCTTTTCTTGCAGGCTCCTCTTACAGCAAGCGAGTGCTTCCTTGATACTGCCCATTTCCCTCCCTGGTTACACCTCAATTCGTACCACGGTGTTTTGGTATTCTTGTGCACGCAGACACGGCTCTTCTGTGGTTGTCATGAATAACCTCACGTATTTTCCATTCCTTTCCACGCCTGAGGTCCAGAAGGGCATGGTAACATAGCCATGCTCCTCAAGGGAGCTCAAAAGTAGAAGCAATACAAGACCGAGGTGTGGAACCTGTTTGGCATATCCACTGTACCTAAGCAGTGGCTAACATTTTTTTTTGCTGAGGCTGTACTCTTCAGCCTTGCAACAGCTCTGGACAAGGCCTGTCCACAGCTCTGTGGGCTTACGTACGTAGTCTGCGTTTTCCTTTGTGTGCTGTCCTTTGGAGACTCAACAAAGCTGTCCATTTCTTATCTGCTATTTGACTGACAAACACCAAAAATGGGTTAGGAATTTCACTGGCGGGATGAAGAAATAAAGCCATCCAAATTTAGTTTCTGTACAGTAAAAGGTTTAGAAAGGAGGTTCTTCATTTTTCCTTACGTGTTTTAACATAGGAAAATAATCTTTTCACATAGATCAACTTTCGTAAGTCCTTCATGTTTGGGCAAAGGGCCCTACATACCCTTTAAGAGATATAATAAATATACAATACTTACATCCTTCTGTGGCACTTCACAAAGTGTAATTTTGCTTAGGATCACACAATCCCACGCAACAAGAGACAAAAAAATCACCTACAGCCAAGGAAAATCTGCATCTCTGGATTGAAGAATGGGTCTGTGGTGGGGAGCGACATACAGAGTAACCTCTGCGAGTGCAGGCTAGACTGAGAATATGAGTTTCAACAAGCATTAAAGTACAGCTTGTTTTCTTCACCAGTCTGGACACATCTTCCAATGGTTAAGATTAAAACTGTATTGATATGAAAGACCGCATTTCATCCTTTTGAAGACTGCATAAGCTGAAATGTCTCTTTGGCTGTGGCTCACTAAGAGGCAACAAACATGGCAGGAGAAGTCTGCCTAGAAGAAGAGTCTCTGTGCAGACCAAGAGTGCCCTAAGTTTTGCAACCGTATGTCTGCAGATTGACTGGGCTGCCGGGAAGAGAAATGGGGAGTCAGAACTGCTCCATTCTGGGTCAAGGAAAATGAGTAGCACCTCTAGTGCCTCCATTTCCACACCTATGCTGAAGCAAGTGCCAGATGAGGAGGTGAATGGCCCTATCCAGAGGACAATCTTGCAGCTGCTCTATGCTCAAAGGCAAGGAATATTTAAAAGATTCCTCCCACTCACCTCCGCAAGACAGCAACCATCTTCTGGGAAAGACAGAGTAACCTAATACCTTTGTAATTAATCCATCTAAGGATTTTGCAAAGGGAAACCTTTCAGATTCCACTGCAACAACGTAAGTGTTGTTGCACATCTGCAGTTTCCATTTCAGGATGTCATGGCTCCAGCAGAAAGTGAGCAGTTAACAGAGCACGAGCACAGGGTCTGACTCTCTGCTCTGCCTTTCTGCATCAGAATCTTCCTACCAGAGCCAAGACCATGATGAAAAAGCAGGCTAACAGTCTCTCAAGTCTTAACAACACAGAGTGGGGTTTCATGATATGCTTAATCCACCCTAAGTGCTGGCTGCTGCCACAAGAGGCAGTCCCCTTCTGTCTCCTCCCCTCCCAGCTGCCGATTCCCACTGCCCGGGTCAGGTCCAGCACCACTGAACACAGTGGAGCTCCAACTCACTGCCCCAGCGTCAGCTGGGGGCTGGAAGGGGGGATGCATGACCAACCACAGCTCGAAGTACGCAAATGTGTCACGAAGCTAAACCCCAAGACCTACAGAGGATATCACTTAGGTCATACTGACAGTGCTGCATGGCTCAGTCATTCAAGGAAAGAGTTTTGCAGATCACCGCTCTTCCCACTTTCCTTTCCTGGATTTAAAGAAAAAGATGGACCAAAACCCACCTGTCCATTTACTCTGGTCCTTGTCCCCTCCACTCTCTTGCTCCTTAGCAGGCTCTTCAGCATCACCGGCTGTTTCATTGGGCCCTTCCACATCTTCAATGGATTCTTCTGAAACAAGAGAAGCAGAAAGTGTAACGTAAAAATGGAAGTCAAAACAGAAGTAACTGCCATTGAGCAAGAGCAACAGCCAATGCTGAAGCAAAAGTGTTGAGTGTCAGACATCACTGTCACCCAGCGTTCTACCAACACCACCTGCTAGCTGGTCAAGAAAGAAACTACAGAGGAAAAAACTGAGAGATGAAGACGAAATGAAGAATCTTGCCCACTTCTACCACATATAGCTACTGATGTCCCCTGCGGTGTAATGTCTAATAAAACATTTGCATGGTTTGAGAAGGTTCTACCCAACTACACCATGGATTAGAAAAGTGTCAGGGACTGACCGGAGCCTCCAGCACTTTCAGCCTCAGCCTTCCTCCTCACCCCCATCTCAAGCTCTTCGGATCAAATGGCACCACATAGTACTGACCCTGGTCACCAAGACCCCAAGTTCACTGCAGAAACAACACCACTTGTTTTTGCTCAGACAAAGCAAGGGCAGCACTGTCTTCTGCAGACATGGCTCTGACACAAGGCACACGAGGAAGCTTCTGGGGGGTCTTATTTTCATCCCAGTCATGGGAAGAGTTTCAGCACACCAGCAGTATTATACAGGTGCAAAAGCATGAAGGCGAAAAAATTCTCAGGGAAGTGAAGTGCCGAAAGCTCGGAATAAAACACAAAGTGCCACTGCCCCACCCATTAACCAAAGCACCGGTGTGCCAGGGCTGGCGGCATGGAGCGTATCGACACGGTGCTGCTCCACACAGAGGCACTCTCACCAGGTGGGATACTGGGAGCAAGATAGCTGCAGCTGCCAGACCTCTTACACCAGAGCATAACAACTATATTATCATCTAATATCTTGGGTATTTATGCATAGTGTGTGCAGCAAGACAGCTACCATGTAATTGACGGGGGCTACATCAACACGGGGAAGAAAGGGTATTTTTAAGCCATTATATCCTCTTTTAGGCAGGATAGTTCATAATTTTAACTTGCATTATCTGTTCGTGGTAAATCCTAGGCTATCCTAAGGTTTTACCTGAACTACCTTTCCAGTTAAAGTACCCTTCCCATCCTCCCCGTAACAAAGACAGAGCTAGAAATCAGGATTAAAAATATATATTAGGAGATTGCAGATACTCAGCAGTGCCCTTTGAGAATGTGACTGCTTAAATCAGGGAGGAACCTGTAAAAGCGTCCAGAGATCAGCACTGATATTAAGTGGAAGCACTGTGATTTATACTCTACCCCTCTTTCACTCTTTTAAAAGCTGGAAACTCTTGAGAGCTGTAGGGATCCCAGTGGTCTTTGTCTGGGAAAAAGAGAACCCTGGAGTGAGAGGTGTGATGGGTGGCATCGCTGGGCAAAGGCACCTCACACGTAGGAAGATAAAAATTCCTGATGCAGAGGCGAGATGAGCAGCCTACCTTGTGAGACAAGTGCTCGAGTTTAATGGAGAGAAGAGCTGTGAAATGAGCAGCTGGATTCACGTTTCAGAAATTAAAATTCCAAAATTTTGCCCACCCTGGGGAAAAAAACAACAACCCCCACTCCCCAAACCACCTCACTGTCACCGCAATGCTGCCAAATGCAGGGTGAGACAGCTAGCGGATTTTAGCCGGTTTTATCAAAAACCTTCATTACGGGGGTTTATATTATTTTATTCAAGTCTTCATTTTAACCTCTCTCCAGACACCCAGCTTTGTCCGCCGGCCGGGGTGCTCCCTTTGGGCCAGCTCCCCTGGCGCTCTGGATAGCCCGGCCAGAGCTGGCCGCCCATCGCCGTCCGCAGTCCCCCTCCCCGGTCCAGAGCCCCCCATCCCGGAGCCCCCCATCCCGGAGCCCCCATCCCCGCCCGGCAGAACAACAAAGGGTGCCCGGCGCGGCGGCACTCCCGGCTGCGACCCGGAGGTGTCAGCATCGGCATGGGAGGAAGAGGAAGGGCGAGCTGGCGGCCGGGCTCAGACGCTGTCTGGGCTCTAACCTGAGCATGTGGAAATAATACACGTCTTCAACTGCACTGTCTGGTTCGAGGGGAATAAAATAGGACATTCATAAGCAGTTACACCATCTGTCTTTATACCATCATCATCATCAACAAGGGAAAAAATAGCTCTTTAAAATGGATGAAAGCCCAGGCTGACAGTAACCGGAAAAATGTGAGCTATGAATACCAATAACGGTAGGAAATGATTAAAAAACAAGGCTACAAACGGCAAATCCTCCTGCCGTGCAGGGCCTGCAGCCCCTCGTGCTCGCAGGCACCGCCTGTCCTCCCGCCAGCCCCCCGGCAGACACCGGTCCCCCGCACCCACCGAGCCCCGGCCCCGCCACGGCTTCGGTCTGAGCACAAGATCTGCCTCCTTGGCTCGAACGCCCCTGCGCTGGGCAGGCGGGCTGCAAGCACCATACGCAGGCTTCAAACCCTTCTCCTCCCCACTCCAGTCGGAGCTGATTTTTTCCTGTAGAGTGTTTTTTTAAAGTAGGATGGGAGGGGAACAGAGTACAAGATGCAACTGCCCAGGGAGGCTTCGAATCAGCTGGGAAAGTCCCTGGTATCGTCCTTACTTGGCTCCTCGCTCCCAGGGCCTTTGCCGAGGACAATCCTGCTCCTGTCCCCAGCACACCCCGGCAGCTCCCTGCACCCACGGACCCCGGGGACACAGCCGCCGGGCACGGAGACTCAGGGAAGGGGAAGTGTTAACTCCTGGCGGCCTCACTATCCTCTTCCAGCAGACTTTTTTAGAAGGTGGGATGCAACTCCCCTCACCACTCTCAGCCTGACTTGTCTTGCAGCCTCCAGTGTTTAAGCCGACCCCAGGGATGGCTGGGGGAGCGTCCTCAGCCCCTCCACTCCTCAGCTGGTGACACGCTCGGCCAAGGGCTTTGAAGCGCTGAGCCTCCAACAGACCACACGCACGAGCATCTGACCCAGCTTCTAACAACGAGATCTTCCAACACTGAAAATAAAATGCGGCAGAGCTCCTGTTCCCGAAAGATTTGCACCCACGCTCTCCGATGACAGCTCTGCAGCTGCTGAGCTGAGTGGCAGCTCCGAGACGCGATGGCAGGGCTGGGTAGCAAATGCATGGGCAAATGGCACCCAACCGTCGATCCTCCCGTGTGTCTTTGGGGCATCCTTCTGAGAGGACGAGACCAGCATCACATCTGGTAGGGAAAGGTCTGCTTTTCTCCCCAACACGCTGCACAAGCAACAAGGAGCTTTTGAGATTCCATTGTACTCGTCGGCAAACCCTGGTGTCACACTGTTCCCATGCTGTGTTTGAGCAGACCTGACCATTGTCTTTTACTTAACGTCTGCAGAGCCCCACAGGACAGACCTGCAGCTGAGCGTGAAGACTCCTTCATGACCAGCTCCCAAAGGCTGAATGAGGCCGTGGCCAGTAAGATGCAGGGAATTTATTTCCAAACCACCATGACCCTTTCGTTACTGTTTGACCATACTTCCTTGAGGCCGTACACACTGTTTGTTAGGACTCATTCACCACGGGCTTGACTGTATTTTCCTTAAGGAGATTGATAAAAACTCCACCAGTTGATTTGCAGTTAAAAAGGTACTCAGCTTAAAACTGTACCATCCTAAGAAAAGTGTCCCAATCGGGGCTGATACCCAGAGGGCGAGAAGTCCCTGCAGTATTTCAGCAGTATACTGGGAGTCTCAGAAGGTCAAGGACTCAGACCAGGACTTCTGGAGAGCGTGGTGGCAGTGCTGAACACAGAGGTGTGGAGATCTGCCACAGAAAAGGTTTTTTAAGAGGCGCTGGGGTTTACTGCTGACCTGGGAACCTTAATAGGGGGCTCCGGAAGGCCAGAGATGCTATTGCAGCCTGTGCCCAGCGGATGCAGGTGCCAGACTGCTGTCTTTCGTTTCCAGAAGCTCCAACTACACAGGGTTTCTGAGCTCAGGAAGGGCAAATCGGCTTCATCCTCTGCAGGGAGCTTGCCAGGGCAGGCGCAAGACCTCTTGCTGTGGGATTTGCATGGAAGGGATCATGTCCCGTTGAAATACAAACACAACCTGCCCATGGGTCCCTATGCTGCAGTGTCATCCACGAGGCTATGATGCTTTATTAATAAATTTTTTAAAGGAATTTTCCACCTGCTGGGGTTCAGATCAATACCAAGAGCCAACAAGTGTAATCGTGGGGCACCTGGAGACCAAGGAGCCTGGTCTTCCATCGTACCAAATCTGCCCCATGCAAAATCCTAGGAAAAGTCTTTTCTTCCTTCATGAATAAATAATTTTAGACAGTGGCATTTCCTTTTAATTTAAAATTAAAACATTCACTGAGGGGTGGGGAGGTGGGGGAAGAGAGGGAGAAGAGCCTGGAAAATCATGAGTATCTGACATCTCCAGATGTCAGGGAATCTCTGACTCAGTCACATACTGAAAATGCACCTGAATCCCCACACGCTGTTGCACAGGACATTTCTGCCCCTCTCAAAACCCAGAAAGTTTGATGGTTGGAGAAGTCAGCAAATCCCGACTGGATCTAGGCCAGCTTGAACAGCCCAAGACCTCTCACCCTCAGCTGGATTTTCCTTAACAAAACCAGATCTCTTATCCGAAGGCATAAGGGGCGTTTCAGGGGTGGCGGAAATGTAGGGATGGGAGAGAAAGAGCGTGTGCTTGCCTCCCCACCCTCCGGCAGGCTCAAGAGCTGAGAAACATTAGCTGTCATGAACCACAATCAAATCAGGTTTGAAATATTTAGCAGTGGCTTGGAAAATGCGGTGGTGCAGCTCTGACAGGCGAGATGTGCAGACACCCATTTTCCATTATAATGGAAATATCAAGCCTGTTCTGAATATGTATAACCTAGAAAAATGTATTGATTTTTCATCCGGCATTAAAAAAATGAAATACCCTGCAGCTGTCAAAAGCCTTTTGTTAAAAGCTCATCTTTCCTGGAATGAGGTTTACCAGAAACAAGTTTTAATTGTACACAGGGTCTCTCCTTTGAAACAAAAAGAATCCCTGATGCTCCCTTTTTCAGGATAAGCAGCCGAAAAAGCCTGTAGAAAGACAGGATTGAGACCTGGCTGACTTCTGCAAGCTGACACTGTCAGGAGAGGTGACAGCAATGGCCTATGTGCAGTCAGCTGCACGGCTGCACATGCACAGACACGCGTGCCGGCACCACCGTGCTGCCGTGCCAGCTCCCTGGCAGCTGCCAGCTGGCAAGGGGCAGCTTTCCCCACTGATGCTGGGGTGACACCACCGTCCTGTGGCCCAGCATGTTTCAGAAGTTTGACTGCTTTAAACTAGTTTAAACGTGAGGTCCTACCTGGGAGGAGATGTACTGTGGGTTTGGGTCCTCATGGAAGCAGGAGGGGCTTCAGGTAGTCCACGGAGGGTCGATGCCGGGAAGCCCATGGGGAGCTCAGCTGCCCCTGAGCTGTGACAGCATCACTGGGCATAGTCTGGTGCTGCTTGTCCTTACAGTGACTTTTGTTCAGTTGTCCCCAAAACTGTGCCCACATGCGATTATGACACTGACTCAGAAAGGGTTGCTCACCCCTAGCTCATCCCGATGGGGAAGAGGCATGGGGAGCGTGGTCCCACCTCACACCATGCCCACTGGCCAGGCGCACTCGGCTGTGGGAACAGAGCAAACGCAGAGTCCGGGAAGAAGGTCTAACGTCAACCAGTGCCCCCAGTGCAGGACACACGCTGAATTCCCCTGGCCACAGCCAAACCTCTGCAGCAGCAGCAGCACACATCTACCCCTCCTCCCACTGGCCAGCTCGAAAGGCTGTGGGGTCTCTGAAGTGTTGATGGTCATGATTGCTGCTGAGCTTCAGGCCCGCAGCCAGCGGCACAGTTCTTGTTTGGGGCACACAAAGCTTCCCAAGCCAGAGGAACAACAGTGGTTTGTCTTTTGTTTTTTTCTCCCCCACTTGTATTTCTAAACACTCACCCTGCCAGGGGATGTGCTTTGGTGCATATGCCTGCAGGTGAGCTGCCACATGCGCTGCTGAAGCTGTTGGTGGCCCACAATGGAATGGAGTGATGGCAAACCCCACCACTGCCCGCCCTTCAACCTGATGAAATCTGCGTGAAAGCACAGCCTTGGAACAGTTTTGTGGAAGAAGAAAAGCTGGCAAGGGTCAGGACACAGAGCAACACCCTGGAAACAATTCAACTACTTGTTTGTTTGTGACCAGCCCAACAGAAAAAAAAGTTTTCCACCTCTCCCTGACTTGCAGACAATTTGCATTTGAAGATGAGACAATCAATCCACATGGAAATGTAGGTAAATCCATTTTCAGAGGTTTTTCTGCCGCCTTCTATTTCTCACCCAGCTTGAGCTCGTCTGGGGCACGTCTCCTAAGGTAACCTTGGCTACCAGGCAGTCACTGCCCTTGCAGCTCAGATTCAGGATGCATATATATGCACAGATACACTCTGTGCTAGCTCCTAACTGGATTATTCTACATAAACTTGTTTATTCCTATAATTTTCCTAAAAGGAAAAGCAGAACTCCAAGCCGTGAAAAGAAAAGATCAGGCACCGGTTATGAGAGGAATGCCCCAGAGCTCCAGCCCTGATGCAAAAGCTGGTGGGTGAGTCCTACCATCTGACAAAAGGCTGCAGAACAACAGTATTAATCCTACATGGATCTTGGATTAATGACACTTATTTCCAAGATGTCCCTGTTTCAGAGTGTGGCAGAGCATGTCTGTGCTGCTTTCATTGACAAAAACGCTGACTATGAACATGCCCCCAAGCTGATAAAGCCATCCTCAGCTGCCTATCTTCTCAAGGCAGGGAAAGTTTAACTGGCTTTTGTGCAGTTAACCAGAGGGGCAAGCGTTCAGATAAAAAAACCAAGAAATTCAACAGCGAAAGAACTGTTTGCGAACTTTTAGCTTCTACTCCTTTGCTCTCTGCTCTGAAGAAAAAATTTGTAATTTTTGCCCAGTTTCCCTGAACAGACCTGAAAACCCTACAACAGCACCCAGGTCTCTGGTTATCTCCCAAACAAGCTTCTTGCACAACAGAAATGAGATGACCCTCTACCAGACGTCAGGATCTTTTCTTCTTAAATATAACTGCTTTTACTAATACGGTTATTATTTTTGCATTTGGTCACTTTATCTGATTTACCAGCTCCAGGCAGAGGCCCCACTTCTGGGCCACATGTGGCTGAGAAGTGCCCACAGTAAGGGGGCAGGCGGGGAGGTCTGATAAAATCATGCAACCTTTGGCTTTGTGCTTTTGGTAACAAAATATAGTAGCATTAGGAAAGAGAATAATGTCATCAAAGCCAGATAACTAGAAGAATTTCTGCTTTAAAAAAATACAAGGCAGTGGTCGTGAAACCTGCCACTCTCTTTTTTTTAAAGGCAGAGAAGAGTAGGACTACAAGCAGAAAGTTGAAGCCCAGTCAGTGCAGTCGCTGCCGTCAGCTTTACGGGTGCAGGAGTCCCACCTGCTTTAGTGGGCCCGGATCTCGGATGCGCAGGGAACAAGCTTGGCAAACGCCCTGACTGCTCTGGAAACCTTCACCCCTCTGGAAAACTGGGCAGAGCCTTGCCCCGCAAAAAACAGCGTTATCAGAAAACAGCTCTGCAGGAACACGCCAGCTACGATCTGGTCCCATCTCACAGACACCTACTGAGGGCCAGGTTTACGCAGCAAGGGAAGATGGAGCCAGGGATCCTCGCAGTGTTGGTTCCTCACGCACCTACCAAGGGGTTCACAGCAGCACCATGGACGTCACTAGATACCTCTGGAGGATGCAGGTATCTCCATGCAAAGGGACAGAAGTCCAAGAAGCCCTTCCCTGAGATGGCACAGACTTCTCCCTGACCCTGGAAACAAGGCTTTCCTTTTTTTTTTTTTTTGTAAACTGGACTAAATTTTAAGTCAATGGAACCCAAGCGGGATTTGCCCCCTTGAATTTCAGCAGAATGAGAAAGGTTGCTGTTATTTTCACACATGAAACGTAAAAAAAAAGGCAAATTCCTTGAGCATGTTTGTAGTGGAGCGTGATGTGATTGTGTTGTCATTTATGGGAAATAATCGCAAGCCCATCTCTCCCTTTCCCCCCATTTTCCAGTCCAAATAACCATGAAAAATTACACTTCAATGTCAGGAGGACAACAAAGGAGGGGCTTTCTCCTGCAGCTTGACGGCTTTTCTGCCCCCCCTTCTTTGGATAAAAACTACCTTCAATTCTATTTCATTTTAAATGTGAGCTAACAAATGCATCTTGACAAGTTCCTTTCTTTTTTTCTTTTAAACAGTATTTTGCACAGTTTAACCTAGCTCCAAACCAGAATCAGCTGGAAAGGAGACTCATGCAAAAACACAAACACAGATCAAACAGCAAAACAAAAGAAAACCCATCTCCAGCTTCAGGTCTGCAGGGAGAGGACAGCGCGGTCTCCAACGTGGAGACCTGCAGCAGGAGGGTTAGGAGACAAAGGGGACCAAGCAGGGAGGAAAAGGCTGGAGGAGATGGGGTGGCAGAGGAAACGAGGCTGGAGCACAGCAGAAGCTGCCGGGGGACAGGGAGAGCAGTGCCAAACCCAAGTTTTGTGAAGGAAGGGAGCAGCGGCAGCCCTGGCCCAGTGCAGATGACTTCCCATCCCACCCCATGGGTGTCCTTAGTAGGACCAGACATACCAGGTGCTGCCAGGGAGCCTTGGGACAGCTTCGCCCGTGGCCACCTCCCCAGCCAGCCTGTAGCTGGTACGTCAACGCTGCACTATTCTCATCGGGTACTCGCTGCTCCGAAGAGGTCTGCTCCCCATCAGCAGCCCTGCCTCACCGCCCACATCTTGTCCTCTCTGGTCTCGCCCTTCCTCTCTGTCTGCTCATCTCCCTCCTCACACCTCCCCCCCCTCCCCAGGCCCAGGTTTCCTCTGTTACAAACATGCAGCAAAACTGCCCAAGCAGAGAATGGCGGGTTTTCAGAGACGCGACAGGAGGATGCCGACGCTGCTGACCTGTTCCAGGTTCCCAGCAAACCCAGTGGCGCAGCATTGCCGGGGCCAGGCTTGGCTGCGCTGGGAAGTGGCTTTGGTGACCTGCTGCAACCACGCAGACACGAGCACGTTTTCAGCAAGGCCAAGACGCTTTAGGAGGTTCACATCCCACCTTTCAGAAAACGCACTGGCCCCGTGCATCTGCCCGTCCTCAGCTGGGAATGTAAGTGGAGGAAGGCGTTCAAAGTAAGAGGTGCTTTGGGCTCAGTATGAATAAGCTCACTCCGGAGAAACTTTTTAGACTCACAAACAAAAGCCAAGTGCTAAAGCCAAGCTGAAGTTAAAGCTGACTTCAGCAACTCTGGGACAAGGTATATCTTGAGAATATTGTAACCATAACAAAAATGAGCTATAATTAATTCATGCGTAGCCTTAAGGGTTGGATATGCACAGGAGTGCTCCCAACAACCTTAACTCTGCCCTGTAACATCATCATAAACCATACTTAAATCAAACACTAAAATGTCCCTTTTCTGGTTATTTTTTTTTAATATACAACTCCTACAGCTCCTACTTGTTCTCACTCTCCATGATACTGCTCCAAGGAAAAGTTAATTAATGTGCTGCTGACCCTCTTTCTCCCCCTCCCAAGCGTTTCCCGACCTCAGCATGTTTGGAGTTAAGCTTAGCTAAAAACTTAGGAAAGCCATAATTACAGTGCCCTGGTTTAGGGACAATTAAATGTTCTTACAACACATTGCACCGTAAGGTACAGACACAGAGAAAGCAGCTAAGGCAGAGCAGTGGGGCTGACGTGGCAGCAGGGGAGCACTACCAGCTTGCGGCTTGGCGGCTGTGCCGTGGGGGTCTGCGGCAGATCAGCATCCCTCGTCCCTGGTGAGGAAAGATTTCTGTTACAAAGAACAGAAAGATCAGACAAAGAACAGAACCGATCAATGGTTCTAAGCAAATGTCTCCGCGGACTGTCTGCACATGGAGTGAGTCCAAACGGGTCTGAAGCGGGTGGTCTGGTGGTTGTAGATTGCAGCAATGTCAGCTGCGGTGTTGCATCACAGAATGGTAGGGGTTGGAAGGGACCTTCAGAGATCATCTAGTCCAACCCCCCTGCCAAAGCAGGTTCATCTAGAGCAGGCTGGACAGGAACACATCCAGGCGGGTTTTGAATATTTCCAGAGAAGGAGACTCCACAACCTCTCTGGGCAGACTCTTCCAGTGCTCTGGCACCCTCAAAGTAAAGAATTTTTTTCCTTGTGTTGAGACAGAATTTCCTGTGTTCCAGTTTGTGTCCATTGCCCCTTGTCCTGTTGCTGGGCACCACTGAAAAGAATCTGGTCCCAGCCTCTTGACACCTGCCCTTTAGATATTGATAAGCATTGACAAGATCCCCTCTCAGTCTTCTCTTTGCCAGGCTAAACAGACGCAGGTTTCTCAGCCACGCTCTTCCCAGAGCTTTATTTCTAGGATCTAACAATATATATGAACACGGGAAATTACAAAATAGCCATGACTAATATGTATAGTAAAAAGTACGAGGATGAACCTGGGCTTGCTGCTGTCCACGAGGCAGAGTAGGTCGTGGAAGCACAGGAGGGAGCTGGCAGGGCTGCTCCAACTATTGGAACAAAAGGGGCTACTACTTTCTGCTGAAGCAGATGGAAGTGCAACCGATGCAGAGGGGAGACATGCAGCTGGTGCTGGCAACCTCTTAAATTGCCAAAGACATTTCTGCAGAGAGCCTTGCAGGCTTTTAAGGGGCCTTCAAAGCAGAAAGTTGAGGAGCATCCCCTAGGACCCTGGAGAAAGCCAGAGCAGATATGCCCAGCAGTCCTAGATAGAGACAACAGCGACTCCAGCCACCTGAGGGGTTCTTGACACTTTGGTCACCAGAAGCGCCCTACCTCCACGGGTTTAGTAGACATAAAAATCAGCCTGATTGCGATACCAATGCTGCTTGGTGTGAATGGCCACAGTCTCACCCCTCTGATGAAGGACAGAGGCCACGGCTGCAAGGCAGCCCCTCAAATGCAGAGCTTTGTTTTCAGTCCTGCCAGTTCAGAGTCCACAAGCCATCCTCTCCACGCCTTTACCCCTCCGCTGGCCTCCTACGCCAGCCCCCATCCAGTACTGCAGAGTTCTCTGATACCAAACACAGTCTGGGCTGACGCAGAAGAGGCAATAGGTACCACATGCAAGCTCTCATATGCACAGCAAACACCTGCTGAGGAGAACAGGCAGTGGAGACCCAGAAAAGTCGCATCACAGCCCTGGAGCTGTACTTGAGGACGCACTTGAGGAGCCCCACATCACTGACCAAGGCAAAGATGGCCACATCCTAGAGCTGAGCTGCCCCCTCCCCGGGTTTGGGTTAGTGGCACTGGCAGAATGTCAGTAATTGCTTTTCCCCTTGTACTAACAAGCTTTCAGCAGCAGAAGATTTCAGCTTCCTGGAGCCAACAGGCCCTTTTTCTCCACCTCTCTTGGCTTTGAGTAATTGAAAGCGACTGCAATCTCAGCCCCGGCTCTCCGGTGTTCAGCTGCACCAGGGAGGTCAGAGAAAGTCAAGTGAAGCCTTTCCATTCACCTCCCCACCACCGGCGCTGCATTAACGGAGGCAGCCTGCTCCGCAGCCCAGAGGAACGGGCAAAATTATGGGGGCTGCTAACAGCCAAGGAAATCCAAACACCGCTTCTCTGCAGCAGGGAGGGAGGGAGGGCTACCCGTCATGTCCCTGCACCACATCTGATCTGCAGAGCACTGCTGACCCCTAGACTTTTTTTTTTTCCCCTTTTTAATTTAAAACAGGAGATGGGTTTCTTTTCATAGCAACTATATATTCATCCTTATGTTTTTGGAGCAAGACAAAAGACTTTCCCCTATGATGCCCATGTCCCCTGTCACACACCAGGGAAGATCTTTCACTCGCCATCAAATCTAAGATAAAGATGGAGGGTGCTAAACAGCTGCTCTAACTTCCGAGTGAAATGCAGAGGACCAAGGAAAAGGGAAGAGCACAGAAAGACCCCCAAGGAGACACGGAAGGTACTCATGGCTCACAAGCTGCCCGGCCTGCAGCCAAGCAGTTAGGCAGCACCGGTCGGTAATAGCCAGTGGGTTTGGAGGACAGAGCCTTTTGGTCACCCTGGGACACTCCTCGGTGCCTGCAGTCTCTGTGCTCGGCTTCCTCAAACGCTAACGAGGGCGCGCCGGGTGCTCCAGGGATTTGAAATGCTCCTGAAACCTGGACCAAGGCGCACGCACAGGTGGCGGCTCCAGCAGAGGCCTGTGATAAGAATTTATTTCTCTCAATTACAAGCGCTTGTCCCCAGTCTCAGTTCATCAGCGCGGCGCAGCCGAGTCAATGAAAGCTCAGTAATGCACTAATCAGATGCACAGCGACTTCCCGGAGCCGCCAGCTGCGCGCAAGCGGCCAGCACCGCTCTGAAAACAAGCGGCAACTTCGGGAAGCGGGTTCCCAGCCCTGCCCACCCCTCTGCTCCCGAATTGTGGGCGACTCCGGGTTTTCAGCCAATTCAGATGCAGTTTCCCTGTGGGGTCTGCCTCCACTCCACACCACCCGCACACGTGCTCAGAAGCGGACAGATGAAGCAGCCCCCATCCATATGCTTTACCTCTACTGCCCACACATGGCCGTCTTTAAAGAAAGGCTTTCAAGGTCACCCTATGTATTTTCAGATGAAATTTTGGGGTTTTTTTTAATTGGAGTTTGATCTGAAATATTTGTTCCCTTCAACCCAAGACCATTCTGAAATAACTGCAAATGTCCCAAGTAGACAGAGAAGGAGTCTAAATACTGCCCTCAAAAAGCGAATATAGGACAAAAATGCCAGAAAAAAATCACTGATAAGATCTCTTCTGGTTTCCCCAGAAAAATAACACTCCTGCTTTTAGAAACCAATATTTAAAGTAAGCACAACCAGCTACACAACAGAGGTGAGTAGGGATGGAGGGACAAAGTCGAACGCAGTTGTGAAGTCCCCCAGGCCCGTGTGCCCAGGAGGCACGGCAGCTTTGCCGGCACTGTGGGACACCCCTGAGCTTCATTTGTTTGGTTTAAAATAAAGAAACAAACAAGTAAACAAAACACTTCCCCTAGTTCCCCTTCTAAAGTGAACCATAAGAAAAGGCTATTAATTTGATGCTATGACTCCAATCCGGCACAAGCTGCCCCCACTCCGGCATCGCCGGCACGGCTGCCACCACCACCGCCGGCACGAAGCAGTTACTGAACTTCCCAAAGCATTAACCTCTCCCGAAGAGCGGCGCAGGGGGATGCTCTCCCACTTCAGCCTGCTCAAGAGCTCTATTGATCCAACACACACTTGGTGCCTTCGAAGTTGTTTATGATCAATATGCAAATTGCCCATGGCATTGATCTGGTATTAATTTTCAATTAGGGAATCCACAAGGGGTCTCCCAGGGTCAATATCTAACAATGCAAGGTAACTCCACAGCGGAATAGTGGGACTGATGCTGCTCAGTGCCTCTGGGGCTGGTCCTGCATCTGCTGCACAGATCCCTCCAGACACCGCTGCCTCCCGGAGAGGGACCAGCACCTGGCACAGCCTCCCGAGGCCTCTGTCTCACCCGCAGCCTTGCAGGGGCATGGACCCCCATCCCAGCCACAGGTATTTTCCCTCCCTACACGCATGTCAGCACCTCGCAGCCTCCGAGCTGCTGAAGGCAGCATCGCAGGCAGGGCTGCCCCCAAAAACCCCTGGCTGGAGGAGTTTTGTCTGACAAGAATTTGTGCCCCATTACCAATGAGGTAGCCCCAAATTGCGTGCTGCCCTCCCCAGGGCGCTGCTGTCCCCCGGCCAAGGCAGGGGACAGCCCGAGCAGCTGGCAGTGGCTGCGGGAACCCCGCTCACACTACTGCATCTCTGCAGGGGATCCTGCCGCAATCCAGGTCACTTCACAAGCACTAGTGACACCAGCAGCAATGCAGACAAACAGCCGGTGGTGAGCAACTTCAGGCAACCCCACTGCAAGCTGTTTTAGACAACAACCTTCAACATACACACCGTGTTTCCTGCACTAATGCAGTTATCGATACAGATGGTGCAGAGACAGCGTAACGCCGCAGCGTGCACAACAGCTCCTGCAAGCCGGACGGAAGAATTTGGGGTCCAACGTGGAGCGTGCAAGCAGCTTTCCAGTGACACGGAACGGGGAACCAAACACTGCATTCTGACATCTGAATTCAAGCTAGGTAAACCTGCACATTTCTGGAAAACACATTAGAAGTGGGAAAGATTCTCATGTGTCCTACGCAAAGGCTAAAAAAAAAAAAAGAAATCACTGGAATTGCCTCGTAAATCTAGAGAAATGTGTGCCTTCCCAGAAAGAGGGACCCACCCCATCAGCCATCCTCCCAACTTTCTTCCTCTCAGGGAGGCCCAGAGGGAGTCGTTTGTTTTTCTGAACCCCACGGTCGCACCGGAGAGGCGATGCCCTCTTTGCACCGGATGGCCGGTCTGCGCACACCCACGGCTCTGCCACTCACTGTGCTAACCAGCACATTAGCTACCCAGGCTAATTGGTTTATGGATAACATTAATTACCATGTTGCTCATTAATGGATGAAATCTTTATTGGTTCCATTGATCAGCGGGACTTGTTAGCCGGCCTCCTAACCAATGGCGGATGTAACAAGCTCTCTTATTGGCATATCAATTAATGCAATCAATTTCTGGCCAGCGGCTGCCATTCGCTTCCCTGCTTGTTAGACTGTGGAAGACAGAGTCATGTCAAGTAAGCATTTATTTAAAGGGTTTCTAATTCTTCTTGAGCTGACTTCCCAGCAGGCTTTCTGCCACACAAGGGTTTTCTGCCTCCAGAGACCTTCCCCTTTCCTCCCGTTGCAGAATCAGATCTATAACAGTCACTGGAAACCAAATAATTTCTGTAAAAATATTTATCGAGTTATGCAAGTAGGACAGCTAGAGGCGTCAGATTAAGAGTCAGACTGTACGACTGCCCCGATTTAACACATCGGAGAGATGGGCAGGAGTACAAACCTACTCCCAAAGGACAGGCAGGTGCTCGAGAGCCATGTCAGAAAGCCTCCCTGCACATGGATTAATTTTAATTACAGGGTCAGTTCTCCACAAGTAGCACGGTTTTGTCAGAGAACAATACGCCCTTAATATTTCTGCCCTATCCCACCTTCCCGAGTGAACCCGGATCATTTCGCACCTTTACACAGTCCTGCACATGGGTCTGCAGGAATCCACATCCTAGTTGGGGCCTGCATCGTTTTGTCAACCTCAGCCTGGAGAAGGAGAGCAGGACTTGTGCGGCTCGTGTGAAGAATTAGCTGACATTGGGAAACAGATGGAGAATATTACATGGTCTTGCATAAGCTTGTCAGCCCCAGCTGCAACGCTACACGCAGTACTGTGGGTAACACAACACACCCCTTGCCCAAATCTTTGGGGGAAGAAAGGCACATAAAGAACACAGGACCTAAACCACTCTCAGAGAGAAACTGAAGAGATCAGCCTGGCTTTCCTTAGAAAGGACAACCCCATAAAAGAGCATAAAAATGGTAGTGGTCTGAAGAAGACAGAGAGAAATCTTCTGAATCATTTCTCCCATAAGCAAGAAGGGACTTTCATTTAACTTGACAGGAGGCAAGTGACATTCACAAGCCCCTGCTCTGACTTACAGAGACTTCATCCTCCCTGTTTTCCATCGGTCTACTGGCCAAACAGATTTCAACACCAGAACATGTTCAGAAAGAGCTCAAACCCCATCCTACTTGGGTTTAGTTTTTCTCTGCCTGTGAGAGGCCACACTGGGTAGTGATCGTAGCTGATTTCAGCATCCAGCTGGATTTTCAGCTGATGCGATTGGACAGCTGGGGGTTATCCTGGATGCCCACCACACGACGAGATCCTGTAGCCCAGGATGACAATGGTGCCCTCAGACATCAGCTCGCTGCCAGAGAGGATAACAGGGGTCTCAAAGATGTGCCACATCAACAGTCTTGATGCAGCAGGTTTTGCTTCCCTTTGGAGCAGCGTTTGCACCGTAGCAGTAAGCCTGGTAAACGTTCCTGCAGCCAGGTGGAAATATCAGCATGCCGCTCAACGCTCGCAACCTCCGTCCCTCTCCCCAGCTGCTGACCTCCTCGGCTCTGCCTGTGCAGCTGGGTAAACGCAGGAAACCCAGCGGCTAATGGATCCGCAGGACCTCACAGGTGAAACAAACACTTTTTCCTATAGAATTAGACTTGGTAATTAGATTGTGGAAATCACTGTCACAGGATGTTGCTGTGGCCAAGAATTCAGCAATATTCACAAAAGGGATTAGATAATTAAGGTTAATGAGAGTATCTAGAGATATAATTGCTAAATCTGACAAAAGAATTTGGAAAAAATATAAACCTACAAGCTTTAGGGCACACAGGAACTGCCTTCTTGCCGCGACGGTTTACACGGGCACTCGCCCTGGCAGCAGGCGAGCTTGTAGCTGACGGCTGGGGGCTCTTCTCTCTGCCTGGCTCTCAAGCACACCATCACCTCCCGGTGCCTCTCAGGCCAGCTGTGCACATCTCCCTGACCTGCTCCGCATGTCCCGGAGCCTCCGCAGCTCTGGGGACACCGCCGGGCGACAGCTCACAGCCTAAGGGGCTTGGCCACAGCGTGCAGCACGTCTCTAGCCGGGTTGCCCGCTGCCATGCCACAGGCAGCCCCGTGCTCCCCATCTGCGCAGCTCAGCACCCCGCCTGCACTCCCGCAGCGGGACCCACACACAGGGCGCGCACCGGCGGCTGGGAGAGGGGCACAGGACCGTGCGAGACATAGTCACTACGGCAGGAAGCACAAAGATAAGGCCTGATGAGCAGCCACAGAGGAGACGTGGCAAGTCAAGAAACAAAACCTGAGCACGCAGCTGCATGAACACACGGGACGGGCAGGAGCCGCTCGCTGCGGACACGGTGCTGTTTTGCTGCACAAATCCTACCCACCTGTCACACCACCCCCAGGAGCGGTGCCGGCAGGACACGAGGGGTGCGATGCAGCATGCCAGGCTGGCAGCTCCACTGGAACGCCAGGGTGACCCACCGGCATGCCATAGCCCAATGTGCTCACAGCAATTCTGCCCGGACTAACCCCTGCTCCGGATCTTCACCCAGGTGATTATGTAGGAAGGATCTTCCCTGCCAAACACAATAATAAATCAAACCTTATCAGAGCTGAACTATAAATCTGTGAAGACTCCAATAATTTCTAGCCATGGGAATAACACCACAAAAGTACTTTTTAAACTAATTACTCAGATTCCAAAGTGCTGCCCTAATGAGCCTTCCTTCTGCCCAGAACTTACTAAGAGAAAAAAATCTACCTTCAGTGCAGTAATTACTGCTTTCCCCTTCAAACTTCTAACTGGAGATCAATGCTGCATTTTAAGACTCATTGATTTACAATTAGCCTGGCTTTCCTGCTAAAGTGTTTTTAAAGCAGAGTTTACTTTTATTTTATTTTGAAATCTCAAAGATCTGGTTCTTGGATTTTACATCCTCATGAGAGGTGTGCTGGAAACTAAAAGAGGAAGGAAGGCGCACATCTGAACGAAGAAAGGAAAACAGCATTTTTGTTAGGCTGAGACTAGAAGAAAGAAAAGAGACTCAAATATTTAAGGGCTAAACATGAAAAAAAGAAAGATGGAGGAAGAGAATCAAAGCTAAAGGAAAGGAAGAGACAGAGGAATCAAGGAAAATTTAAATGCAAAGAGAAGGAAAAATGAATTGCAGGCTAAGAAAGCAGAGTCACTGTCAGGTGGATCAGAGAGCTCTTACTGCCTCTGCTGTTTATTAGCATCCTTAGGAAAAAAAGCAGCAGCTTTGTGCATCTTTGCAAAACAAAGCGCTAGTTAAAAATAGTGTGTACAGCAGGGACAGTGCGCTAACATGAGGGTCCTGGCAGCTCTTGCATTTGTACAATCTGTCCCATGAGGAGAGCAGAAGTAAGTGAAGCAATTAAGAATTCCATGCTGATTGCTTCAAACACGTTTTTCTATGCCATAAAGATAATAGCATCATAGATACATCCGCCTCCTCTCTCCTGCCTCTTCCCATCCCAACATCAGCTACTTTGCATCCCTTCCCCTGGACTCCCAGCTCTTGAGGAGCTGGAACACTGGAATGGACCCACAGAGGCTGAGGAGCCTCTACCCTCGGGAGGTACTTCAGACCCCAGTGGAAACGGTCATGGCCAACTGCTGTAGCTGGCCTGGCTCTGAGCCGAGGGTTGGACTAGGTGACCTCCAGAGGTCCCTGCCAATTTCTGTTGCTCTGGGAGTCTCTGACTCTGTTCCGGAGCTTCACAGCAGCGCTCGGTTCAGAATCATTTTCGTGTCATTTCTGCAGGAAATGAGCTACGCTGGACAAGCCACTTCAGCGCCTCCTTTGCCTCCTACTTCTTCCTCCAAAATAAACATTTGGAAGGTCTTCTAGGATTAGCATGAGCAGCGACACGACAGGAGACAGACTGAGGAGCAGGGAGGCAAAGAAAATTGCCTGCAAGGGTTTACAATTTTGGAGCTGCCATAGCAGTCTAGCCTGCCATTTCATTTGCTGCTCTCATAAATTTTGTTCTTTACTACTGTTGGGTCCCAGGAGTCAGTGGCAGATGATGATCCTAGAGTGATGAAAGCGAAGAAAGAAAATAGGAAAGCCAGTAGCATCTCTCCTTTTTTATATTTTATTTTACAGAAAGCTGCTTAGCCCCATTTCAAAGACTAATATGAAAAAAGTGCAATTAAATCCTCGAAAAACTGACAGATCAGCAAAACAAAACCACCCGGAGGAGAGCACGATTGAGCCTCATTAAGAAAGAGTTCAGTCTGTTTTTAAAACCTTTCTTAACACTTAGCTGGGTACCTCTCAGCAGCAACCGCTCCCAATGCGCCTGGCATAATTAGTGTCAGAACGGAAAGGAAAAAATCAACCTAGGAAACAGAAATTAAAACACCAGATTCAAGTGAGAGAAAAAGGTTCAGCTGTAGAGAAACCATCTAAATTCTAACAATAACCCCTCCTCTCAGTCTGCGGCAAAGAGCTACAGTTCCACTCTAAGCATAGACAAATACATGCCAATTAAAGAGAAAAGTGGCTGGGGCAAATTTGTGCTGTAAAATTTCTATCCCAGTCCCCAAACAATATCTGCATGGCAGTCACATCCAACCATGAGGCCAGGTTAATGACAGATGGACAGTAAATTACACTGACCTCGACAGCAATTATAACTATCACAGTTGACAATAAGGAAATTGAGATACAGGGACAAATTCTGTGCACTTTCAGTGGCCGGACCCTTTCGCAGGCTGTGCATGCAAACGCTCACATACGTACCGTACATGTTAAATTGCTAGCCTATAGCAGAATGCTATACAGCCGAGATCTATTATTTTGCAGTGGGGGTGGGGATGAAACGCATGGGAGATAGAAAAGATGGCAGAGAGATGAAGCCATTTTATTAAATCAGGCAAATTCTAATTTATTCTGGGGAGATGGAGGAGAGAAAATGGATTCACTCTCAGCATGCTCACTCTGTATCGTCTGATCCAATCCCTACCGCCTCGCCGGAGGGGGAGGGGGCCTCGGCATTCTGCAATTCTTCCACAATCTGAGAAAAAGATTAAAAAATAAGATGATTCTCCTTTCAGGTTTTGCAGCAGCCATGGGGAAAAAAGCTATTCATTGGAACACAAGGTGCCAACCCCTGCTGGCAGCTGTGCTGGGTGGTGTGCAGGGGTTCAAGGGGTTTGCTTCTTGTGGATGTTGAAAGGGCAGCACAAGGTCCACGGCTTGCACAGAGCTTGCACCACGCAAGCGAACACATAGACAGAGATTCATGTGTGGAAAGAACGTCCTTGTGGTGGTCCTGCTCTCTCTACCATTTTTGGTGTACGTCACAGCACGCACCCTCAACAGTTAGTAGGATTATCACCATTATTCTTTGTCACTGGGTAAGAGACATTGAAATAAGTGTGCCACGTGGGCAGCGCTGCGGAGGTTGGTGGCACCTCAGTTCCCTACGGGCTTGCACACTAGTCTGGAGCACCATCCTGATGCCACCACTGGCCTTGGTCAGCTGGTACATCTGAGCGCCGCCACTGGCGCTTGGTGCTGTAGCATCAGCACTGCACAGCCCTCAGCAGGAACTGGGGTCTGACACAACTGCAAACCTGGGAACCGGATCCCTCTGCTGCTCCAGATGGTGCTTTGGCAGCCAAGGGCCGTCACCAGTGTGAACACGCAGCTGAGCTGGAAGCCATGGGCTTCTGCACCGCTCGCGGCCAAACGGCTCAGGTTATCTGAAGTGACAGACAGAACCTGAGGGCCGTCACAATGCTCACAGACTGGGGAGGCTAGATGTCGTGACAGCCCGTTGGGGACAGCTCACGCAGAGACATTTGCAAGCGGGCCCGATAGCCGAGCTTTGTGCTTTACGGACGAGGGTGACATGCGCAGCTGTCTGACACGCAGAGCAAAGCCAAAGAAACTCCCTGCTCAAAAGAAGAAGTGACACCGATCCATGGAAAACCAGAGTGGTCCTTCACAGGTTTTGGAACAGAGACCAAGTCAAAACACAGAAGTTTGGTTAGAGTTTAACACCACTAACAAAAAGCAACATGGCTCTTGCTACAGAGAACAGCCATCACTCAGATTCACATTCCCCAGCCATCGTCCCAAAAGGAACAGATAACCACAACACCTTTACTGCATTCATTCTGGGAAGGGGTAAGTTGGGACAGACAATGCAGATGCACCCTGGAGAGAGAAAGGTGAGACGCTGTTGCACAAAGCCCCACAAGTACAAGAACATCTCCCATTTCAGAATAAACCAGAAGGAAACGAGAACAACATGTAATTAATTACCAGTGGCCAAATAAGTCCAGAAAAGCAAACAAGACTTGCAGTGAATTAGAAGAATGCTAAAACTAGATGGGGCAGAACGTCCTGGGTCGTCATGAGGCTGTCTTTCCACGTAGAAATCATTCAAGTTAAGCTTGCAATGATTAAACAAGCATTTTACATAAAATCCATCAGAAAACACCTCTGTCAGGAATCCCCTTCCCCTGAAACTGTCAATGTCAGCCCAAGTTCAGCACAGAGCAAGTACTGCAGGCATCCGTTGTGTGGTGTCCTGGGGGTGAGCACACAGTCCCAGCATCTGAGTGGCTGTGGCTGCTGCAAGGACGCTGCCACTGCCAAAGCAGTCAAGTCCCAGCAGGCTCAGGGCTCCACAGAGCCCAGGCTGTAACCTGCCAGGCTTGAACCCTTGCCCAAGGTGCCAGCAGGGCACTGTCACAGCTCCAGCCCCTGTCCTGTCACGCTGCCCGCCCGCCTGTCCCCAGGGGCCAGGGCTCGCGGGGCAGCAGCTCAGAGCTAATCTCTGCGCTGGAGTAAATTCTCATCCCATGCTGCCCAAGCAGTCGTGGAGGTGCCACAGGGCATCTGTCCTGCCACCTTGGGACGAGGGAACAGCCATGAGGAGAGGGAGAGCACTAGCACCGGGAGAGGGGAGAAGTGGGGCCGGCCGGGGGCTCAGGAGGAAGCAGCTTTGCAGGAGGGAAAAGGCCTGAAGCATGGGGGAGAAGGGCTGTGCAGCAGCACCTGGAGCACAAATTCCTAACAGAAGAAATTCCTGTTTTGCATCCAACTCCAGCGCGGGCAGTGAAGCTGATTTTATGACTTATTTATTTATTTTGTCTTTGATGAACAGAAGGTTAATATAAGAACAACTCCTTGGCAAACCTTTAAGGGTAATTCAAGCGACACTGATGTGAATCAATGTTCCCTTTGTGAACGCATTACTTGGCAGAAACTGGCTTTTTGTAACCCCCTTAAACCTAGCTGGCAAAACAAAAAGAGGGAAAAAAAATGTCCTTCAAACAAAAGGATGAGGTGAAAATAAAGAGAGAGTCGACTGCACTTTATTCTCTTTCATAGAAGCAAATGGATTTGGTGCTTTTTATACATTAATCAATCAATATCACTGACTGTACATCAGCGGCGCAGCCAAGTTATGAATGACCTTTCTGGCAAAGAGGACACTTTTAATGCTCATAAGACTGCTCATAGCTTAGCAACTTTCCGAATTTATGCCTGCATGATTACCCCTCGGAGGCAGGCGCCCGTTAGCGCTGCACTAGATATGACAAGGTTAGTCCTTGCCAATTTGTGCAGAAGAAAAGAAACTGTTGACTGTGTGCACGCGCTTCGTTGATGCTGTTGGTTGCTGCTCGTCCGACGCCAGGCAGCCACCTTGCCTGCCACGCTCCTTCAGACCTGGAGGAGACTCAGCCGGGGTCCAAAACCAGCCACAGCCCTACAGACGAGTCATCTTATGCAAAAATCTCAGCAAAGAGAGGAAGAGAGCTGAGCCCAAAGCAGCTCTCCCAAGGGCTGAAAGCAGCTGTGGGACCTGGAGCGCGTTTCTGCCAGCACACCGACAGGAGCCTGGAGGCAGCGAGAAGCACACGGGCACGTGCCGGGGCTGGAGGCCAGGCTGTAGAGAACATCCTCCTTTCATCACTGCGCTGGCGGTATCGAGCTGGAACTGCCACTCCACGCAGAGCCAGGGAAAGCACTGCCTCACATCAACGGACTCTATTGTTTCTACATTATTTAAAAGAAAACAAAAAAGGATCCAGATCTCAATGGGGTTACCACTTCCCTGTGAGCTGTGACCCAACTCTAGCAGGAGCATGGCTGATGTTAGGGTACTGCCACGCGTGAGACTTCTATTTCATGTTAATGACTTCCCCTACTGCATGTCCCAAGCCAGCTCTGTAAGTTCTCCAGTGAGATCCAACTCTCCATCTTGGGTCCACGGGCCCCAGTACCACACTCTTCCTCCTCACTGCAGCTCCCTGATAGGCTATCATCCCACCTGCTCTAAGAAATGAAACAGAAACCAACCACCCTGCTCATTTCACAACCATCCTTCTTACTTTCTGAAAAGCAATGTGCTCTTCCACTTGATTTTTATTTCGCCGTTCCTTTCTTTTTCTAGTCTGTCTCTCTGAAATTTGCACCATTTGGAACAGCCTTCAGTCTGATGGGAGCTTAACATGCCTCTTATTTCATATTAATTACCTTTTGGGGCTAGAAGTAAATTTTCTTCCTTGCCCTAGCTCTCAATCCTTCCTCTCAAATGCTACCCGGCTTTGGAGGGCTTGATGCTCTACGCCAGTGAGAGGCGCTGTAAACCCCCAGTGCACCTTTTAAACAGCACATCCTTGACACACGGATGCTTCCTGCCTTTTCAGCATTTTCCTATTTCTGCCATTTTAAGATGATCCTGCCGAAACCTCTTTTCCTTCCTTCCCTTTCATCACTGCTGGTCCCTTGTGTGAAACAGTCCGGCACCGTCCCTGGCCTCACAGCCCTGGCCACTGTACCCCACACTGCTGCTCTCCTCCTTGCGCCCGCCAAGTGGCCATGGGGCGCAGGGTGGCACGCTGCACTCCTCAGCCTCTGGCACAACAGTAGCACAAGTGCAAACAGAAAGCTTAACAGAAACCAAAAAACTCCAGGGAGGTGAGTCAGTCACTGCCATAACCTATTCATGCACCAGTGGCTGGGGCTGTCACCTGGAGGTCTGGGCTGGCCGGTCAGGATTGCTTCCACAAGGGCACCCCACTTCCAAGGCAGGAAAGCGAGGGGTCCCCCATGCTCCCCGAGCACAGGGCTGGGAGGGATAGGTTGGCATAGTGGGGAGCAGGTGCTCAGTGACCCCAGGGAGCTGCTGCCGTGTTCCTGACCTCACGCACATGTCCTCCCTCGCCATCAATCAGTGGGAAAAACGAAACCCAGAGTGGAGCCAGCAGCGGCTGCTCGCTGCCAAGTGCCTCCAGGATCCCACACGAGTGCACCTGACACCCGGCTGCATGGCAGCCACCCGCTGCTTCAGCCACCCTCATGAGCTTAGGCAAAGGCCACCGGGAAGCGATGCCTGGGGTGACAAGGGCCCGCAGAGCGCTGGCGGGGCACAGGCAGCACCCGTGTCCCCGCACCCAGCCACCCACGGGGACCTCTTTGAGCGGCGGCTGGACCAGGGCTCACGCTGCTCCCAGGGGCATGGCAGAGGAGAGCAGTGGGACTCCCGCCCCTGCTGTGGCCCTGCCCTCCCGAGACTGACGCTGCACGGGGCCACTGCACGCTGGGGATCCCCCGACGTGCCCGTGCCAGAGTCCTCTGCCACTCACACCCTGGTCCTGCTGCTACAGGGCACTGTCAGCATCCCTCTGTCCCCCACCCAGGAGCTCTCCATCCTCCCCACGTCACTGCCTTCTCACGCCACCGCTCCAGGCCCTAGAAGAGGGACCGTCTGGTGAAGGAGTAACAGGGGAACACAACCCATCTCCCACTCCCTGAATCTCATCAGACCCACCATGGGCTGGCAATGCACCGGCTCAGGGAACGAGGCACAGCAGGGGAAGGTCTGCTTGCTCCGTATCGCCCACATGCCTGCTTCCCTTCGCTCGGCATCCAGGCTGCGACCTCTAACCCCTTCCAGACTGGAACAAAATAAACTCTGAGCAATCCTCCACACCACACACACACACACGCACGCACAAAAGGGGAGGAAAAAAAAAAGAATAGGAGGAGAAAAGTGAGTAGGTGATGTGGAAAGGAGAGGTGGCTGCACAAGTGAAGTGGAACGGACAGGCACTGTGCGCTGCCAGATTGCCTGCCTGCCTGCAAAGGCCAAAATTAATGCCATTGTTTTGCCACAAAGGAGGCAGCAAAGTAGCAGCGGAGGCCAGAGAACAATCCTGAACACCAAGCCCTAATTCACCCTTCATAACAATAAAAAGGAGGATGGAAAAGGCCAGAACGCTTCAGCTTAACTGGTAACCAAATGAGAGAGTAGTTCCCAGAAAAGGAGCAGAAGCGCCTTGCCTGCATGAATACCAGCAAAGCAGAAAAGCAAAGAAAAATGCTCGCAAGTCACGCTCAGTCCATCCCCGCTTTCTGTCCCTTTGAGCCTGGTGAGCGATAGCAGGGGCCGTGCAGGGGCCCCGCACGCACCATTCCAGAAGAAAGCTGGGATTTAAGGGCTCGGGGCCCAGTGCAGGACCAGGGAGGGCCATGAGTGAGGATGTACGTGGTGCATCGTGCCAGCTTCGGAAAGGCCAGGACATTCCTGCAGGCGGACCAAAGGAAACCTACATCTGACACACTGTATGGGAAAGAAGCAATACATTCGAACACGTGTGGAACAGGACAAAAAATTTAAACATTGTCATTTATTTAATGAAGTGGCCATGGATGAATGAAAAGGCCGAAAAAAGGGGTACAAAGAGGTACCTACACAGAAGAGGAGGGGATGATTAGAGCTGCTTGGTCTGAAAAGAAGTAAGGTGGCCTTGACAGGAGCAGCCAAATGAAGGTTGGTTCAAGGGAGCTGGATGAATGCTGCTTCTCATCCTCCAGTCTCTGGAGGACTGACAATGAACATGGAACAAATGCAAATTTGAAGCAAATACAGATAATACTTTCTTATACAGCTCCCAATTAACCTTTGGAACTTGTGGCCTCAAGAAATCATTGAGGTCAAAACAAAATATACAGCAAGGGCATCGAGATGTACAACTTCGAAAAGCAAACTGACTATTTGGAAGAAATAGATACCTTCCTGCTTAAGGGCATGGATTAAATTTTAGTAGGAATAAGGATGAGACCTGTATTTGAAGTAGGTTATTATTTGTTTATGGGTCCCCAAATTTCTTTCTGAAGCAGCTAAAGCAAGACATTGGCATTGGCAGACACATTATTAAACAATCTCAAGTTTTTAGTGGAAAAATAAATCTGCGTGGTACCTCCTTCTTAGGCAGTTCTGAGGACTTTAATGTCATCACCAGAGGATCAATAGGCCTTACAGAGGGAAAAGGAAGCAAGTATATTTGAGAAATACAGGCAAAGCCGGACCACTAGCTAGTACACAGGAGAGCATTCTCCTGAGGCACACGTCAAAGTAAGCTTAACAGCAGTGAAAACACTGGAGTGGGTCAGGTCAGTGGTTACTTCTAGCCATGTGCCAGCTGCTGTAAAACCTTGTTTCACAAATCATCCCACTGATAACATATACAATCCCATTCTGCCTATGGCTCTTAAAGAAAAACAAAATCAGTTTCAACAACCAAGCTCTGTATCTCTTCCAATTAAGTCTATAATCCTAACAAGTGAGCTGCAGGATGAAAATACTTCCCATTTTCATAATGCATCCTCTGAGCAAAGATCTCAAAGCGCTTTTTCATTTAGGTCAGACACTCTCCTTCTCTAGTCCTGCTACTTAGATAAAGACCATCAGACATACCATCCTGCAGCAGAATAAGTATGAGAGAATCAGGACAGGGAAAAGACAGAAACAAACAGGAAAGGAACTGATGCTCTGCAGGGGTATTCCCTGAAGGGAGGAAAGGTGCAGGACGTTCTCTTCCAGCATTGAGCATGACCCTGCAGACTTACATCAGCTTTTATAAACAAATGGATCTCTTGTAAAGGGCGATGAAGCCTACACTGTAACTCAAAATCCGCATGTTCAGTGGCAACAAGCTTCAAATTCACGTTCCAATCAGGATGACATGCTGATGCTACAGGTCTCAGTGTGCAAGCTCTGGAAAAGCTCTCCCATGCATACTTTCTATCTTTGGAACTGCTTTGGCAGACCAGTTCTGAGAGCAGTCTGCTCTGGTTACAGCAAGAAGTGGTATGACTGAGAGTACTCTCCTTGCAGGTTTGGCACTTGGAAGGACAAATTTCTGTCTCTAAAGACCCAAAAGAAAGACCACAAGAAGGGACTCTACCTCTCTCACTTCCAAGGATTGAAAAAGCACAGGGCAAACATCAAGGAGTTCAGTTTCACAACCACCTTGAAGAGTAAGTGGATAGTCTTCTTGTTCCATAGATGAAACCCTAAATCGAGAAGTAACTTATTTTTATTGATCCGTCAGAACTGCAAAGTTGTCCAGACTTCTGGACTTTCAGTCCCATCTTTTAACATCTCTGAGAACTGCTGAAACAAATTAACAACATTTTTATAAGCCGTAAATCAAAAATGTTTAAAACGTCAAGGACAAGGCTAATGTGCGCTTAGTGTCTTTGCTAATTCAACACCCAGAGGTTGCTTCTGGACCCTGACTGACATCCTCCATTGGCTCATGCAGTGACTTTTCCATTGTTATTTGCAGTGAACATCTGGACAGAAGTTCTCATTGACACTGAGCAGCAGATGTAACTTTGTCATCTCAGAAAATGCATAAGCAGGTTCTGCTACAATCAGTGGTGCAAAAGCACCCCAGGATGAGGTATGAAGACATCTTGTCTTGCAATTTCCTTTCTGATGAAAAGATGGAGCTGGAGACCATAAATCCCGTGTAAATGTCCTGTGTGAGGAACAGAAACAGTTCCACAAAGGCATCCTTTGCATCCATCCAAACCGTGTAGTTTCCTCTTTTGCGGAAAGCATAGATTTGCTTTCTCCAGGACACGCTGTCACAGTCCAGGACACCTGCTACTGTCTCAGGCGGTCTCAGGAAGAATTATATGTTTACACTGGCTCAGAAATCCTTTTAAAAGAACCTTCATATAGAAAAGTGCAACATTCTCAGGACAAAGGGAAAAATACAGAATTACTGCTACACTAAGGGAGACTCCACATCCAGTCTGAGTATATACTGCTTGAGAAACACAAATCATCCCACATCCTCTTTCCCTGCTCTTCTTCTTACACTGCATGAATCTGTAGAAGGAAAATAGACTTGGCATTTCTGCCTAGGAGCAGACCCTGTCAAACTGAGTCGTATGAGCTATCAGTGACAGGGTGAGATCTTTGGAGGCAAGTCTGGGTCCTCTTTGAGCTGGCCAGCTCTTGCCCACCACCTCCTGATGCCCTGCTGATGCTTCCTCCAGAAAGGAAACTGCAGTCCTTGGCCGGCACAAGCACACCTTTCTGGTGTCAGTGTCAGAGAGAGTCAATCCCGTTTCTGATCCTGAGCAGCAGCAGCCAGGAACACGGTCACAAGTCTGGAGAGGAAGCCTGGCTTCAAGTACAACTTTCCTTTTTATCCCCCATCACAGATCAGCCAGAAGGGTTCATTACTGACCACATGTGCAGATGGGCAGGAAACAGCTGTGCGGAAGGGACTCCTGGAAACTCTGCCACCTCACAGAGCATGCAGCCAAGGCAAGCCCCATCCCAGGGAAATGGTCTCAGCCTCTGACGCTCCTTAAGGATGAGCCTGTACGACCAAGTGGAGATGAACTGTCAGAGCACCGCACTCCCAAGACTACCAAGAGCTCTTCAGGAATTATTAGGTGAGACTCCAGGCTGCCCACCACAGAGATACCAAAATTAAGTGTGGGTAGAGCTGCAGCAAAACCCTGAAGTACCATCTGGCAGACTGGAGTCTCCTCCTGGGATGGGCCCAGCACTTTTCTGCACTGGGGCTGCACAACCAGGCAGGTGGCATAAGGCTGGGAAGGTCTGTCTGGTCACCATGCCCGTAGGACACCAGGACGCTGCCATGGGGCATGGCTTCCCTTCCACACGAGGAGCAAAGCCAAACCCAGGAACCATGAGCAGCGCTAATGGACCAAGCTGGAGGTTTGTTCTGTTTCACACGGAATCTGGTGAGGCGGTTGGTTTGAAGCAGAATTCTTGTTCTGTATCAGTAATTACACCCAGGAATCAGCAACTGCCAAGCCCAGGTGCTGGACCTTGATGTACAGCAGCTCCTCAGCAAGGGCTTGAGCATGAAGCCTGGCAGGCAGTTTCCCTCCCAAGGCCTCTCCTCACTCCACTGTTCACTTATAAACAAGTTAAACATCCTCATTGCCTTTGAACACAAAGCCTGTGCCCAGTTGAACAGGACTGAACTTTTCTTTCTGCCACTGTCCCCACCTAACGTGTTACTGGGTAAATTAGTAGGAAAGAAGGCATCAAGGTTTCAGCAATTCTTTGTGTCGGACCTCCAGCCCCTTCCAGCTGAGGTCAACAGCAGAATAGAAAGAGACTCCGAGCTAATACACCAACAAAAGCATGCAAGTGAGGCAACTCTCTAAACTCATTAACCTGTTAACACAGAAGAAGGCATGTTCATTCCAGATATATTTAATTTGAAGCCCAGTAGTGTAGAATGGGAGAAAGCAGGAGCACAGCCACGGCTAGAACAGTCAAACCCGTAGGAAAGATACTGGAGATGAGCTGCTACTATGTAGTACCATGGAGCTGAACATCATAATTTAGAGTTGACAGTGGAACAGTTGCTGGAGCATGTGTCTAAGTTTCTGGAAGGTTTCTTTTCCTCCTGACCAACAGAACGTCAAAGCAGAGGGCTCAGTCACACACAGCACCTGAGCAAGTGTGAGGTTTGGACAGAAGGATCGCAGTTGTGCTGATGAGACTTTAAATGTGAGCTGAATTTGCTGCTAATATGAACCCTGTGTCGCTCACACTGACATCTAACCCTTCCCCAACACACCTTGAGACAGGGCTGCAATACCGAGTGCTGTTCAACATCTTCAAGGCTTTACTGATTCATCCCAAAAAGGAAGAGCCCTTCAGTCTTGAATTTAACCTACACCACTGCAACAACCACCTTGAAATTCTCAAGAGAAGATTTTTCTACTGTAACACTGGAAGGGAGAGAGGGGAAAGTGAAGCAAGGAAGAGAAGCAGAAGGTGCAGCTGGCACCAGCAGCAGAGCTTTTGGTGCCCAAACTCAGTACCAAGGGCGAGACTGCAGGGACAAGGATGCAACTCTTCTGTCCCAAAGGAAATAGCACCTGCCTGAGCTCAGGAGAGACACTGTGCTCTGCTTCATTGTGGCTCTGGGGTTTGTTTTGGTGGGGAGGAAAAAAAAAAAAAAGTAGAGGAGAGGGACCAGGAGCTTCCCAGTGTTTTACTACAGCATCTGGTGATGCTTTTTACTTTTCTTAAGTGGAAAAGGCTTTAAGATGCAGCCGAACAAGAAAAACATTCTGGAACAAGTCAGCCGTCAGAGCTTCCTCTCTTTCTGCTTAATGAAAGCCATGAGCTCCCAGTGACAAGTGTCTGCTGGAGCTAGATGGGGAGTTTATGAGATTCCTGCCACGTTTCAGTGATATTACAGCGTGCCTTTGGTCTGCCTTCCCCAGCCCAGCTATCTAACCACTTCCTTCCCGCCAGGCGCCTCCCATTAGAGAGTTTCATTAAGCGAATGCTTGGGGGTTTGTGAAGATTTCTGTTACCTCCCCCCCCGCTTTACCAGGAGCACATGAAAAAAGTCACGATAAACTTTAATAAAAACAAAATTAAAATGATTAAACCTTTCATATCCTTTAGAGATTATCTATTCACTGCTGGTTGGTCAAAACAGAGCTAAGGCACAACTGCTTTTTACTTTAAACTCAAAACCAACCCAAAAAAATAAATAACAAAGGAAATCTGCCTCTGCCAGATATTAAAGGGGAACCAACTTTACCCCTGCATTCTGCAAAGCCAGACCTCAACAGTCCCATGGTGTCCCATATTGACAAAGACAGAAAGGTGTTGCTGGGAAGGGAACAGCGTTCTCCAAAATTTGGGCGGCTGAAAGGACGCAAGGAGGGAAAAGTTATAGATTATGCTATGGAATAATACCATGACAGAGAAGCCCCCTTATGTGGATTTAGAAGTCACCTAAAGGGGCTGACTTTCTTAAAGCATGTGGCACTCACATATTCAGACCTTCCAAAGGAGCTAACTGTGTACAGCAACTATGGCCCACAGCTGAGAGATGTACATTTGCTGGATTTTGATAACCATTAAAGCAATATAAAACTAAAGCAGAACCCAAAGTTTCCACCTGCCTCTCAGTCCAGCCACGAAGGAGAGAGTCTGCTACGTGCCCAGCCTCTGGACATCCTCCAGAGGAGAGACCCTGCCCAGAAATACCGCGACTCCCATCAGGAACTTGCTGCAAAGGTAAAAGGTCCTTAAGCCATTCAATTCACACAAAAATGAAAAAAATCCAAGGTTGAGCAGAACAACAAAGGGGAACGCAACAAGCCGTCCTCCTGCTTTAAATGAACACACATGACACGAGATCTCGGAAAACAAGATGATAATCCTGCATGTGGGGGTATTTGGTGGGGTTGGCACAGAGATCAGAAATGCTGCAGTAAAGGGGAACTGCAAGTTTAATCAGCTTAACATACATATAGCCAAGAGCTGTTTTCCTCTTTGTTGCTATTTCACGTATGTTATTGCACCATGGCTGAATGTTTTCTCAAAACAGGACAATAGCTTGTCTTACTCCCCATGTCTGAGGATGAGATGACAGAAACGGATTTCCTCTTTAGACAACAAAGCTGTTGCACACCCCCAGCTGTAGGAAACAGCCCCCGGCAGAAAGCTGGGTGCATGCAACAAGGCACCCAACCTCCTCCCCGGCCCCCTCTCAAGTACCTGCTGTGGCTGGGCTGCTGCAGCACGCACCGAGCACCTCTTTGACAACTCAGGTACTGATGACTTGGTTGGATTTACATGCAACACCTCGGAAACAAAGACTGAGCAGGCTGTTGCCTTCAGGGGGTTACAGATAACATATTGGGAAACGACAATATTGGGTTGCGGGGAGTGAGAAAGAGGTAAAAAGCCCGAGAGAAGCTAATGAAGCTGGGCAGTATTTGACGTTTGCACACAGGAACTCAGATTGTCATTTGGGTTGGCAGATTATTAAATGTGTCAATCAAGGACAAGCCTGAAAATGGCAAGGGGAAGCACGTGAAACGAGGTTAGCTGTTAAACACCAGAGGAAAAAATCTCATTTTGAGGAGAAGAGACAGCAGCAGCACAAGACCAGAGGAGCTTCTCCAGCTGTAAGAGGCTAGGGGCAATGGGAGGAGATGGTACGCAAAACATCATTTGGAACTCTTGCTTGCACCAGGTGGGAAATTTTACACCAAATCCCTCGCACGCTGCTCTTCCCTAGCCCTCTGCAAGGGCCGTGTGTTCCAGCCAGATAAATCTGTCCACTGCCAGCACAGCCAGAGCCATAGTGCTTTTGGTTGGTAGACGCTACAGTATACACTCTGTATGCTGTCCTGCTGCACGCACTGCGCTAGTAATCTGCTTTGAGAAGTTTTTAATTGTTGTGTACAATTAAGTCCCATGGAAAAGTGGAGAGAGGCTTACAAAAGCAAACTAATTATTCCTTTCTGAAACCCTCCATTACCTCTATCAAATGTAGGAGAGCAACATGCGTGTTTCTCCAGCATTAGCAATGACCACATTTTCTTTAATTGAGACCAAGTGGAGGACATCAGATCTTAATAAATTTGAGTTATTTCAAGCAGGGAGAAATATCATTTGGCATTACCCATTTTCATTTCAAAAGTCTTAAAGTTCCACTGGAAGTATGGAGCCTGCAATCATGAAAAGCCCACTCCAAAGGAGTGTCTCAAATACCTATTGTAACAAATTACATTAATAATTACTCCATGCTTGATGACTGAAATGCCTTGCATGGCTGCCCACTCTTCAAGGTGGGGAAAAAACAGGACAGTTTCCCTCACAGGAGATTTCTGTGAAAGATCCATTTCCCCTTTCTCCACTGTTCGTTCCACTTCATTTTACAGTTGAGCCAATCACAATTCCTAAGTCCAGGTCACAGCCACCAAGGGAAGGAAGGAACTGGAGAGCCTGGGCAAGAGAGAGAGGAATTCAGGGAGCAAGACCTCAGCCTCAAGAAAGAAGATAATGCATTTTGTGGGACTTCAAAGTCCACAAATTTAAACTGACAAATGTGGCTGACATCAAGCCTCCCTTGTGCTAAATAGACACTTTTTGTCTAAGAGAAAACTTCTGATACTGCAAACCACATCCTGAGTGTTTCATGAACAAATCTGCTCCCGATCACACGGGAACTTGCTTCCGTTCCCATTTACCGTCACCTCTCTCCTGATGGCGATGCCTTCGCATCCCTGGTGCAGCTACAAAACTGCTTTTAAGAAAGAGGAACACTAGCAAAGTGTTTCGTATGACTCAAAGTGAAAACAGAGGTGCAAGCACCATATGAGCATCCAGCTGTCTGCAAGCACCACAGGCAGAGCCAAGCTGAGTTTGGTAACTACTATTTTTAAACCACATGGGTTTTTCTCATCTGGCAACTGCTCTAGCTATACCTCAGTTCTGTTTACATACTTGGTTTCATTAAAAATCACATCCTGATTTCAGTCTACAGTTTGCAGCCCTTCAGAACGTCAAATACTGAAATACAAGGAAGATGTGGACGGACAGTGCACCCACCTCTGCCCCGGGGGGGCAGAGAGAAGGGACAAACAGGAGCCAAGGGGTATCCCCTCCTTCCAGGGAGCTCTGGGATCCAGCAGCTTTCAAGAGGTTACCAAAACAGAGCTTTACAGTAAAGGTATTCCTCTAAATAAGTGTAATCAACCTGTCTGGAGCAGGGAGAGTGGCTGGTCCCTTGCTGTTTGCTGGCAGAGTGAGCAGCACGGATGCTCCAGCAAGGCCAGGCAGGGGAAGACGGGCAGGCAGCAATCCTCCCGCTGACACCCGCTCCAGCCCCTTCCTGCCCAAACAAAGGGGCTTTTGACTGCGCTTGGCCGAGTTTAGCAACGGCTTCCAGACAGCCTGCCCTCACTCTTCACACGCGAGGGCCCCAACAATGACTTTGTGTGTTGGAAGAAGATGGCTGCTAAGGATTTGGCAGAGATTAGTAGCATTGCTGAGACAGTATGTCCACCATAGGGCACTGGCTCTCTGCGATGCAATGGGGAGACTGTGGCATCCCTTCACAGTCCGTGTGCAGCAAAATATTTCTTCAAAAGCTACAAGTGGTATCTCTAGCTGGCTTAGCCTGATTTTAGGGGAACACTCTCACATATCCACAAGGACAAAGAGGTTCTCCAGAAGAATATGGGGCTAAGAACAAAAAAAAAAAATAAAATCTAGCGTTGCACTGAATAGAAGATATATTTTCACCTTATTTTTAGCCTTCCTAAGGATTTTCACAGTAAGGACACAAAGCTTTGTAAAATAAGTCTATAGGATGACTTACAGAGCTGAGAAATGGTCAGCATTTCCCACTAAATATTACATGACTTTTCCACAAGTCATCTTACTCGTTCCACAAAGCTCTGTAATGGTGTGCAGTACAACTGTAAAGATCAACAAATTTACTTTTCTGGACTCACTTGCCACATTTTTTGTTGTTGTTTTGTCAAAGGCATTCTCAACAGTCCCACTGATTGTGTCCCGATTGCAGTACTCAAAGTACCTTGGAAAAGGAGGAGGAGAAAGGTGCACACCTTTTCCTTGGTGTGCCCTGCTCCCTCCTTGGACAATGTGGTACGGTCTGAGCCTCAGCTGCTCATGCTGTAGGGCAGGACCTTCTCCAGCCACAGAGGGACTGCACAGCTTGCTTACACCAACACAACTCCTTGGCCCTGCAAATTTTCCTCTTCATTTACAAATGCTAAAATCTCTGTTTCCCTTCAAAGATGTCAACAAATTCAGGGCTCATATGATCAAAATGAAACTCCTGGGCATCATAAAACTCTAGGTGGTCTCTTGCCTCAGCTCCACCTGACCCTTCTGGATCTACTTAATCTCTTGCAGAGCCCAAGAGTGAAGTGTTTTCCCTGTGGGACCTCTGCTCAGGTCAAGCTTACCGTGAGCAGTAGGACTTTCTCCTGACTTGAGGAGTGTGGCAGACCCTGACTTGAGCAGCTGCACGAACCAGCAGTCTCAGGCCAGGGACACCCAGGACTCTGGTGCAGGTGAGGAATGCAGACGTCTGAAGGACTTCTGTCCTACACAAGAGTGAACAAACCCTTCTCCACTCCTCTCATAGGAGGTCAGCTGTGGAAAGGGAGAGCAGACGGAGATGGAAAACAGGAAGAGTCAGGAGAAACAGGTAAGGGAGGAAACAGATTAATTATGAACAGCACTTGCCTAAGGAGAAACAGGCTCAGTAGCCGGGGCTGTAACAAATCCACAAGTGTGTGGATGGCATGTGAAGAGCGATGCAACAGGGTGAGCGCGGGGCTGCATATGCCTCTGCGCAATGCGCACTGGGGACGCACAGCAGTCCCGCTCTGGACCGGCTACTCCACGCACGGCTGTCCGAGTTACGAAACGGGCTGCTGGACTCAATGCCTGCTAGAAGGAAACACTTTCAAAGCCAGAACAAAAATTTGGTGCAGGTTGTTTCACTCTTATTTCTCATTATCTAATGAGTCATAAATGCATCCATGCCTACATCTTGAGAACGTTTTGTTTTTTATTATGGGTTTGGTTTTTGTTTTCTTCTCTAAACCCCCATCATTAAAAATCAATTAGCTTATGGGTAACGTTATACAGATGCTTCTGCAGCAAGGGGCTGACATCTGCAGTGGCAGCAGCCCAGATACTACAGCAACAGACGTCCAAAAATACCCCACAGAGGAAAATAAACCCCCACCCCCAAAGCTGTATTCTTTCTGATGAACAAAACAGCTGAATGTCCAAGCCTGGGCCCACTTCCCTGTCTCCTGCATAATTAGCACACTTCTCAGAGCAAGCAGAAAAGTTTAATTGTCTTTAATTATCCAGTTCAAGGAGGATTGGCTTTCTTGCCTGATGTCCATATAATTTCCCTGCCAACGACTTCATCATCCCTTTACTGGAAGTGGAGTGTAGCTTCTAAAGCTCTCTTCCATAAAAGACACAAAAGTTTCAGTGAAGGCTGCGCTGCCGGCACAAACAGAGACAAAGGTCCTTGTGTCTACAAGGCTGTTGCTTAGGCTCCTGCATGTGTTTGCTGTGGGGTGGGAGGGAATGAGTTGCAACTAATGTGCAATCAAGAACCATCACAATTACAAATGTAAATGAACAGGCAATTGGCACTGACCTTTGTAGATTGTTAGAGGACTAATTAAGGTATGATCAGACGCTCTCTTCCAACAGATTGAAATGCATCTATACAAGCAAATATCTACGCACCGCCCCAGCGACAGCAATGCTTTTTCCTACATGCTTGCACACACCAGTGAGTACGTACCCACAGACAGACACGGCGTTTGACCCCGGCACCTGCTCCCTGCCACCGAGCAAACAGGATGGAGTGGGAAGGGGAAGAAGGCAACTCCACTCATTCGGTCTACACAGTCCCACTTAATCCAAGGCTGCAGTACAAGGCTGAGCTACCTTTCACTACTGCAACCAGCAGTTTTACGTGAAGTTGGGGATGAGGAGATGAGCACAAACTGGATGAAGTTAGGGAAAGAAAAGAAGCGATAAAGAATCTTTCAGCATTTCTAAAAAAACCAGAGTTCTCCAGCAGCAGGAAGAGTGATCGTAACTGCCATGTGCTGGCACCTCGCCTTGGGTCACAGAATCACTGAATCACTTAGGTTGGAAGAGACCTTCAAGATCATTGAGTCCAACCATAAAACTAACACTGCTAAACTACCCCTAAACCATGTCCCTCAACACCATGTCTACCTGTCTTTTAAATACTTCAAGGGATGGTGATTCCACCACTTCCCTGGGCAGCCTGTTCCAAGGCTTGACATGGATCAATGCAGCGGGTCATGGCTGGCCCAGGGGTCTCTCCTGGAAGTGGCAGCAGCTGGCTGGACCCTACTGTCCCCTGGAAACTCAGGCCCCCTGATAACATGATCCCTCATGCCTGCTTGCTCTTGGCCACCGCACACCAGACTGAAGATGGAGGAGAGGGATGATGTTTCACACTACTGCTGAGGCAAACCAGCCGCTGACCAGCCAGACCAGCACAAGAAGGGAACTGAGCACTTGCAGTTCTACAGGGAGAGAAGACAGGCGCTAGTCAGGGTCCTGCTCAGGGTCTTGTCCTTGTCCCTGCCCACTGGGTTTTGAGCATCTCCCAGAACGGGGACTCTGCAACCTCCCCGGGCTGCTGGGCCAGGGCAGGGCCACCCTCCCAGAAAGAAGTTTTGCAGAAGGTAGAAAAGCTGTGAGGGCTGAAATGTTTTAAGAGTCTTCAGAAAGAGCAGTGATAACAAAAGGGGACTGACTTTGGAAAAAAAAAAAGCAAGCTGATACTGTATTTGTAGGGAAACTGAATTCAAAACAAATATAATTAACTAGAAGGGGAAAGAAAATCACAGCGATGATTACCAGGGAGTAACAGCAGCATCAAAACAAAGCACTGCATTTGTAATGCAGCAAACCAGCAAAGGAGTTAGTATCCCTTTGGGTGCCCTGATAGAGACGTGTCACAGATCAGAAAAACACTTTTGCTCAAGGTGTCTGAAACACAGGGAAGGCTTTCTCATGTTATATGCTATCACCAGAGACTCTCATCAAAAGGCAGAGAGGAAAGCCCACTCTGCCCTCAGAAAAAAACAGTAAGAAACAAATGGGCATACAATAGAAACGCTGTCATGTTATAGAGATGGAAGAAATACAGAGAGCCAGCTGAAAACCTGAAGCGCAACCCTGCCGTAAAGGAAGAGCGTTTCCCGTGCTGGCAGCATCATCTTGGGAAGACCCATCAGCAAACTCTGGCTGAGCAGAACGTGCTGCTCTCCTGAACGGGTGTAACAGCCAAATATACTGGCAAAGTTCAAAACCAAGAAAAAACAAACATGTCAGAAGAGCGCATTTAAGCCTAGGTACATGCTCATTCCTGCTACACATCGCTGACACCCAAAACTACTGAAAAATGACAACAGCTAGCTAAATAATAAATAACAGCAGCATTTTATAATGCTGGGAGTTTAAACATCACAGAAAAAAAGGGAAGGATCAGGTTGTTTAAGGCAGTTCTTTTTACGCATGAAGAAATTACACTGACTAAACCAAAGCCAAGAAACAAGTTGTTCTTGTGCCCCGCAAGAGGCTGACCTTGCCCACTGCGAGGAGCACCCCTGGGTGCTGGGTGATGCCCCCGCCTGCACTGATGCCCAGGAACGGAGGCAGCAGCCCGGGCACCTGCCAGGGCTACCTGGTTCCAGCTTGTGGCATCCTGACACACCTTCCCTCAGGATATGTCCTCAGCACAGTCGCGGGCCTGGGGCCACTGGGCCACCCAGGTTTATAGGTTGATGTTCTGACACCATAATGGCATCAGAATAAATGGGAGATGAGAGTATCTGTTCTCCCCCATGGGGATACTGCAGCTTCTCACCCAAATCTGACACCCTCCACTGCAGGGGTAACCGGACCAGTGCCTCGTGCCTGTGGCCACCAGTGAAGTGTGCCTGCTCAGTCTCGTTCAACAATGGGCTGTAAGCGTGTTTGAAATTAAATATCTCAGGTCAAAGTGACCTGCAAAACAGATCAGAGGTTTCCCCCCGCCCTTTGCATTCTAGAGAGTCTTATTTTTACTTGTATTTTGAACCTTTGAAATAAAATACTATAAAGAAATTCTCAGTGTCTTGTTTGCTGTCAGTTTTCGTTGAAGAACCAACAAGCTTAAAGGAAATTATCTCAAGCCATTTGAAAAACTAGAATATTTTTAAGCAGAGATTTCCTTTCAGCAACTTGTCAAGCGTATTAGTTTAAAAAAAATTACATTTTTTAAAATGGTCAACAAATCCTTTTCCCTCTCAGTCCGCTTCTGCACTCTCAGTACCTGCAATGTCATAATCCTGGCAGACGTACAGGGAAAGATAAGGTTTCTAAAGTGAAAGACAAAGTAAATAAAAATTTCTAAAGTAAACAAAGATTTTCAAAATTGTTCAGTATATCACAAAAGGGCACAGATGGTTTCTCCTCTCTGTTCATTTTGCTTTTAAGAAAACTCACACACCATACAACGCTGGTCAACATATCCTTTTGAAATCTGAATGTTTTTCTACAACGGAGCATCGCACAGAAGCAGAACGGCTGTAAGAGCTGCTGTCCCCTCCGGGATGGTGTGGCAACCACAGCATGCTTTCACTGTCACTGTGACCTTTGGGAAAGCATATTCCATGCCCTCGACTCCACTGGGCCGCCGAGTTCATAGATCGGTCACTTTTTTCCATGAGACTGAATTTAACTCTTAATGAAAAACCTCCTGGTTTACTTTCTGGGTGTTCTGCAAGTATTTCAGATCCTTGTTACTAACATGCGTAACAGCAACACAACCCAGGTTTTAATTCAAGAGACATTTCTATGACCCACACGTATTCTCCTCCAGCTGGTGCTGCTTTTCTTTCTCAGTGCCTTTAAGCTAAGATCACTTTCCTTGTCTCTATGTGCATTAATTGCAGAACGGCAGTTCCTCAGAGCGCTTTTCTGTAAGATTTAGCCATTTCAGCAGCGGTCAAGGAGGAAAGTCCTGGTTGAAGCTGAGAGGACGGTTGTGAAGGCTTTTGCTGGCATCCCCCCCGCTCCAGCATCTTCACATCCCTTCACAAGTACCAGCTGACTCAGGCAGGTTCTCCTCCTCCTCCCTCCAAAGAAGACTTCATGAGATCTTGCTTTTTCCTAACATAAAAAACTTCTTAACCCTTTAAATGATTAAACAAAGTACAATTTCTGTTTTGCCCAGCCTAACTGTCCCCTTTAAGGAATATCTTCCCTTGCTAGATTGACAGCTGCAATCCCTTTCCTATTATCTGTCCTTTCTGTACGAGCAAAGGCTCCATCCAAACCTTCCCCTTTATCTACCTTGTCCAGAGGAGACACAGAAAACAGACAAACACCCACCCCTTCTCCTGCCCACCCCTCTCAACCAGCTCCTCCTCCCAATCTAATGTGGCTGAAATACTAGAAATCAATTAACAAGCTGGGACAGCTTCGCACTGGTGCTCAGGACATCCCTTGACACACTGCAAAGTATCTACCAAGAGTATAGTACTCTAGTTTGTCAGAATTGTCCAAATGTGACTGTAGTCACTCAACGCAGTATTCCACTGTTTAAGACACTAACCGGAACAAATACGCACACTTCTACATGTTGAGCTTGCATGTAGCCCCACTGGAACAGAGGGCACCACTTAAAGTACAAAACAAAGCACGCGTGTAAGTATTTGGTGCTTCAGAGCCACCACCCACAAGCCCTGTGAGGCAGAGCTATGCTGGATGCTGCAGGTACGCAGGGGTCTTGTCCTACCTTGGGGCAGCCGGGACTTCTGTAACATATTATTGATAATATGTCATCTCCACAGCAGGGAAGAGCTACAAGAAAGTCACCGAGATTGCAACAAAACTACACAGAGGGTCTGACGCTGCTAGTCAAATCCTGTGATGGAAAGCAACCAAGAGCCCGACCCTGTTCATGCAAGGGAGGCAGCACTCACCAGCCTCAGCAGCTGGACACTTCCGGATGGTGAAGATCTGTCCCAAGTCTTCCTCTTCTTCAGGAAGACCTTTCTGGAGGCGCTGTAGCTTACGTAGGCTTTCACTCCGCTGGTGTTTCATGGAGCGCACGTGCTGGATAAGGTTCAACTTGGCCTTGGTGGAGTAGTTACAGAGGACACAGTGATAATAGCAGCTTTCACCCTCAACCCCGCTCTCGTGATGCTGAAGGTGCTGTGAAGAACAAAGTACAGAGATGTGAATTTCCTGTATCATCTCCAGTCTCCCTGGGTTAGTCCACTATAAATTGCTAAAAGCTACCTGGGAATTAAGTAAGAAACTGCATTTTGACAAAGACACAGTAAGATCAGCCTGTTTATTCTCAAGTTGCCACACGCTCTCCTGCTTAGAAGCAAGAAAAACATAACACACTGAAACGAGCACAGAAGCAAAAATCGAGATAGGCAAGATCATCTCCTTCAGTGAAAGAAAATACCAGATCCAACATTAACAACTATTCACGACCTACGCATGGCTAATTCTTTCATATTTAAAGCATATCCCGGGAGGGGATCCAACTTCATGTCAAACAGATAAAATTAAATTTGATAAATTCTCATTGAAAACTAAGAAGAATAAAACCAAAGCAATCTTAGAACACAATGAACCCATTAGATCGAGAGGTCCTGGAAACAGTGTATGGAAGCAGAGCGCGTGCCATCCTATCCATCATCCAGCGCTCCATTCCCTGGCATCTAGGTTTTACTCTGTTGGATCTGGAAGAAAGCAGCAGCCTGGCTGGGAAGACGGCCGTGACAGCGATCCGGACTGAAAGCCAACAGTAAGCATGCAGCTTGGTATCACCACAAGAGGTTAGCACTTGAAAAAAAAAATCTTGTCACACTCTGAAGCTGTGCTATCACAGCCAATATAGCTAATTTGAGAGTATTATACCTTGATTATTTGACAAAATCTATCAATTGTCTGGCACAGAGGCCCATGCTGCTAGGGAAACGAATAGCTGTTTTATGTCATGGATCCCAAAGATGCGGCAATGAGCTCTTAAAACCAGAGGGAAGAATTTGCCCTTACAGCCATGTTGGCTACCACGGCACAGCCTCTCTCTGTTCAGTTTGGGTAGTGGCAGGGCTGAGAGTTCACAGTAACTTTCCCGGTCCCCACAACAATGGCTTATCACAAGTTGAGGAAAAACGTATACCAAAGTCAAACGACACAAAAGACTTCTCAGTAAAGGCCATTTGGTGTTTCCACCACATACCTACATTTCAGCTAAGCAACAATCCGTGCCAGCTCCTACCGTCCAACCTCAAGACCTTTTTGTCTTCTGAGTCATCTCACAAAACTCTTTCCTTGCCACGCACTTCACCCAAAACACGTAAGTAAGGTGATTTGGACATGATCTCAAAGTTTGTCAATCAAAAATATTGCCTACGTGCAGCCAGGACCTTCTGTATTATCTCAGTTACAGCTAAGATAAGATTAAAGACACATATTACCCAGTGCTGTGTGCTTAGCTAACACGGAGGAAGGAGAGCCCTCTGAGTCTAGGAATGATTAAAAATAGGATAGGAGCTGATGCTGAGGCTTCTGATTGGAAGGGCGAGGGAAGAGAATAAATGTATTCTAGATCTGGCTAATTAGACTAGCCTCTTTTGGGATCACGATGTATTTAATTAAATTCACTGTAATATTTGAAGAATCCACTAGGGCACTAATCCCACTGGTGCCCTCAAAAGATTTTTTGCTTTTTTTCCCCTCATAAGAACTACTTCTTCCTCTCATTTCTATTGTTTGCATGCATTACCCTCTTCCTGAGCTAGAGAAAGAGAAATGGCTTAAGACATGAAAAGCTGAGGTTAGCGAGCCAGTCGCAAGAGCCACACGACCGGCTCGCATGGCCCAGCCTAACCAGCCTTGCTCTGCCCTGCGCAGATCCGACCTCTGCAATGGAACCTCCCTGCTGCCCCATCTCGCTGCAGGCTGGGGGTCTCCGCTCGGGAGGTGCATGGCAAACCCCATCCCCATCCGTCAAGAAGTGCGTCAGGGAAGCCCCCATCCTACAAACACCACGTTCAAGCCCAGGTGCCAACGGGCTCAGTAACAGCTTCTGCGAGAAGGCAGAGGAAACCCCCAGTGAGCAATTAAGAGAAAAATCTGGTCACAGGTTCAAGGAAATATTAAGGACATGGTCTCTGTGGGAACCAGAGGCACAGTCTGTACTGCTCTCATTTAAAGGGGGATTTTAGGAAAACATTTGTTTTAAACAGTTCAATAAACGTGTCTTATTTTCTGCTCTTCTTTTGCTCTCAGTCCATGCACATGTGGTATGTTCAAATATCCCTTGTGCTTGGGTCAGCTTCACCTGCCTGTCGTGCTGGAGGAGTCAAGACCTGAGGGTGCCAACACCACCAAGTCCACCCCTGACACAACACAACATCGCACGCCTACCTCCGATTCACGTCAGTCTTCCAACAGAGGAAAGGAGCAGGCCAGAATAAGACAACACGACAGATGAGCAAGTACCAGCTGTGAGTTGCTGGCAGTGATGAAAGGCTGGACAAGTATGTGTAGTTATTGTCCATCATACTGTTAAGCTTTCCCCTTGTGAGAATTTATCCGTATCACAGAAAACAAATTCAAAATATTAAACCAGAACCTTGTTAGAAGACAAATCAACTTGAAAATCAAAGGAATATATTGTTCCTAGGAAAAGCAACCAACTTCTGTCAGGGAACATTGATTTCTGCAAGTCTGGGGGGGTGTTCACCCCCTCCCTCTCAACGATAGGAAACTTCCAACATCTGGTTCTTCACGCATGGCATGCAAAATATTGATCAGGTTTAGTCAAAGCTCCACTTTAAATCAGAAACAGACAGAGGAACGCTCTGATGGAAACCATACGGCTCACGAGTACAGCTTCCCAGGGGGACGCGGGCTGTTCCTGTACATACACTAACCGCAGCACAGCACTGCACTGCTCCCAACACCTATTCCTACACACAAACCAAACTAATTCCGACCCATCCTCCATTTGGGAAAGTGCTTGGGTCTCTGGGCAAAGCTGCACTCTCACTTTGTGGCGCAGCGAGTAGCGCAGGCAGCTTCTGCTCAGAGACCTCGTCTCCTCCATTTGCCATAACCCCCGCATCACCTCCCCCAACCTTCACCACAGGGCTTCTGTGCAACACCAGTCCCTCACCAGTTACAAACACCTCAGGTTTGGTAATTTCATCTCAACACCAAGAGATCCACCGTGGCTCTGCCCCATGCACCCCATGTCCCCAGGGCACAGCCGCACCAGAGCGGGACGGTGAACAAATGTCTTGGGCCGAGGAACAACCATGGAGGAGAGCTGCTGCCACACAGCCAGCCCGGCCCCATGGAGGAGGCACTGCCAACCGCTGCCCTGCCAGCTGCTGGCACTGGCCAAACCTCGCCTTTAGCTTCTCATGAGAAAAATGCTATTTTGGGGTGACTCCGTAACCAAACTGCTCTGGGCAGGCAGCCGTGCTCGTGCTGGCAGCCAGGATGAATTCAGCCGTGCCCCACCAGACTGCCTGATGAGTGTTTTGGGACAGTTTAGGGAGTATCGCATATTGACCTCCCCCTTCCTCTGGGTTTGGCTCAGAGAAGGCGGCACGCTGGGGGGGTCTGAACACAGAGACAGTTTAAATGAGCAAGAGAAAAATTGTAACTTATACGCACCGCAGAGCGCTGGGGGCCAGCAGACAGCAATCAGTCCCTGTGGGGCACACACTGTCCTCAACCCCCAAAACGCAAGAGGAGGGAGAGGGAGGTGACTGCACGCAGGGGGTGTCCACCCGCGCTGCCCACAGCCCCTCGGCGCAGCCATTAGCGAGCGCAGGGGAGGGGAAGGAGAAGGGGGTGCGGAGGGCGAGGGCACGGACCGGCCGGGGCAGGAGAGGCGCCTGCGCGAGCACAAGCGAGCACGCGTGCGCTGGGACAAGCTGACCCGCTGATGGAGTGACTTTCCAATCCTCACTCTCTAACATCTGGCTTGGAATTGTTTTCTTCTCATAAATAATAGCATAATGAATGTTCGCAGTGTATGACTATGGAAATCTAATTTTTAAACACAGTAAGGAATGACGCTATATTCAATTTTTCTTCCTCTCCACCTCCATTCTTCATATACCCTAAACTTTGTTTATTTTACCATCTATCTTTTCCCCATCTAACGCTGCGTCACCCACGGTATTTTTCAATAATCATGGAATTTAATGCAACAGTTGTATTAATCTGACTTCAGGCAGTCCTCCTCAGCCCCGTGCCACGTACTCAAACTACTTTCTTCGTAGATGAGACTGCTGTAATCGGGACTGAGGATCCGTGTTGCTACTATTACACAAGTAATGAACTCCGCTGCTGAATAACTTCGTAGGTGTTACCACAGTTAACGTTAACCATTTAATCTAACTTCTAAAAACTTTTGTACGTCTTTTAGATTTTAGATGTCAAATCTATATGTGGTCAAAAGCTCTTCTGTATTAAGTTCATTACAACCACCACGTAAAGAGCCCGATTTCTACAGTAACACAGATAATCTTCCCTATAGCGCACTGTTGCCAGAAGGCACAATGTTATTTTCCAAGCCCTCTTTGCTGTGTTTAGCAGGTCAGATGCTGTTCTGGGGGATATCTGAACTGTAACCCTAGCTCACCAGGGAGACGCAATAAGCACTTTGAACTATCTTGTGCTTTTGATGTTTATTATTCATTAGAAAAAAGGACCAATTTCCATGCAATTTTAACTTCATCTTGTGTAATACCTCCCCTTTGGAAGGCCCTAAAAGCAACAAACCCTCACTGACAACAGTGGGAAACTCACAAGCCCTCGGTCTGCAAGCTGTAATACCAACCACCTCTGTAAGCAGCGAGTTTCCCCCTCCACCCTCAGGAAGTCCTGATGGTACAAAAAGCATGTGAGAAACATGTGAGAAAACCCTCCGCAGGCTCAAGGATGGCCCCCTTCTTCTGCAGACCTCAAAATGACAAGGAGTTTCTTTCTACTGCTTGTTCACTGCCCCCAACAACAAGCAGCCTGTGCTCTCCTGCTCCCCTCTCTGCTGAGCAAGGATTTCCCACATGTATCGAGGCATCTGTAGGTAGAAAAGGCAGGTAGAAGCAACAGGCCTGGGGGCCAAACCCACAGTAGGACAATAATTTCAGGAAGTCCATGCAACAAGCCAGCTGGCTAACAGCATCACCAGCCGCAGCAGTGACCTGGATCCTAAAACAATCGAGTCTGAGATCCATGCAAAAGCGCTAACGGGGACAGTCAAAGCGAATCCACTGGCCTCTTGTTTACACAAACATCTTTTTGCTTACCATCTCTGATCGCTCAGTAAGGCCATGTGGTGGTATGGATAATAGATAAACCGCCTGGAGAAATCTCTTCCAAATCACTTTTGATCACTTTCTCAAGTGGACTCTCACATTACAGGACAATCCTGCCACAAAATCAGAGGCCACTGAACTACCAAGAGCTTCTTTAAGACACACTCCACTGAAATTATCAGTCTTGAACATCTTTGGAGGAGGTTTTTTTTCCACATATAACACTCCTCTTACCACTGAGCTCAGCACAACGTCTGTTCTGTTAGAATGGGTAAAATTAGCAGGGATTTAAAAGAATTGACAGATGCAGCTGAGGAAGATGGAGCCAAAAAATCTGCTGGAGGGTTGCAAAAGCTGTGGAAGAAAGCAGCACTCCTCTTACTTCTTCCTGCGAGCACCTACGCCTGACCCGCATTAACGATGAGACCCAGAGCCAGCGAGACCCCCCGTTAAGCCCGCGGTGGCACAGAGAACCAGGGGAGCACCGCAGAGGTTACGCGAGATTTCAAACCACACAAAGTTACTGTGAAAGCCAACGCCAACACACAATGCCGTGTTCAGGAGGAGGCGCTGGAGGCATGCCAACGCTATGAGCACATCCTCAGCACAGAAGGATGCCCAAGGATTGACTCTTCCTCAGGGTGAAGTCAGACACAGGTAATTAGTAACAGGCTTGGTAGGAAACATTTCACATGCCAGCAAGAACCGTGCCTGTGACAATGCACTCCCAGGGAGCAAGGCGAGACACAACCCTTACGCCAGAGCTGGAGGGGAGGCTACAGGTCACCATGGAAAGCGACCAGACCCTGCAGCAGACCTCAGAAGCCTTGTAAGTGTCTCTTGGCCCCCACGCGCCTCTGATCTGCTGCACGAGATAAATCACACAATCCTGGAAGGGAAGAATCTGAATTTTTAATGAAAGTCATGTGGATGCAGCTGTCTGATCCCGGTCTGTTCCAAGTACTCCATAAAAGTCAGAGCTGGCCCATCCGTCTTGCTCTCCTTTCACACCTGCAGCCCTGGCTGGAATTTCCTGGAGCTGATGGAGATGTGGGGTGGATGCAGCACGCAGCGAGAACACATGCTGGCTGTGGAAAGGGCTGGTGTGCTCACAGCCGTCCCGTGACCCAGATGTTCTGAAAGGAGGAAAAAACTGATTCTCCATACAGCAGTTCAAAAGATGAACTTGTGCTCTTTTGTATTCCACCAATGTCCTGCAATTGTTTACTGCTTCTGAAGAAGTAGCGTTACAAAATCCTTGCCTCCTTCCAGCCTCTCCAGCTCCTTGCATAACAGCTCCTTCGCGCAGCTTGCAGGCTGTGGAGTTCAGACTCGCATGCCCACAAGTTTTTGCAGTTCAGCTTGTGGTAACTGGAACGGCCTAATGGTAAGCATCACTCCCCCACTCCAGCTGAAGTTTCCTCAGTATCACCCAGGCCTTTAAAAACTCCACCACTAGATGAGGACAAGGAGACTTTGCGCAGCAAATCTGGATTTTGATTTACCTTTTTGTTTTGGATCTTTATTTTTCTTTCCAAAAGGTTGGAAATGTAACACTCCCTCCTGCCAAAGAGGCTGAGATACTTGATGCAAGTCCCCGAGTCATACAGAAAACCTTGAAAAACTGCACTAACCGTCCCAATTAACAGGCAGTCCCCTTCTGAATCTGTACTTTCCGTGCCCTCCAACCCTGCCTGGAGTTAAGTGAATGCTGCCGGTACTGTGATGGGGCTGACACAGACACTGCGAGCCCCGTGCAGGCACAAAGCCACCGCGCAGAATCGAGCATGGCCACACAAGAGCCCCCGGCCATCACACCACAAGGCTCCGACCACAACGCTGCAAAGTGTGAGGGAAGCAAGAAGCAGCAATTTTTCTCAAAGAGGCGCCCAGCAACAGTGCCCAGGGCAGCTGAGCGGAGACCTAGGGAAAGGTCACTAATAACGCACAAAGCACAAAAATTCTCAGTATCTCCAAGTAACAGCTGGTCACCCTTGCAAGCACAGGAAAAGAGCCGCCCCCATGGGGTCCCACCAGAGGCTATGGGCCACAGATGCTGGCCCTGCTGGCCACGAGGCTGGTGGTTGCTGTGCTGAAACACTTTTGGATTCCCCCCATAAATGACCCCAAAAGCCACCCAGCAAACTGTTTCCTCCACCAGCCCTTGAAGTCTCATTAAAAGCCAAATATTGCTCAGCCTAAAGATGGAGAGCTCAGCATGGATTTTACTGAACGTTAAATCAACCAGCAAGCGTAGCCAGCAAACTCTGTGGCACTTTAACTTTAAATAATGCAATAATTATTGAATTTCCTTTTTATAACCAAAGTGCTGGAATGTAAACAATGGGGCTGTAATTGCAGGAAGGGGGGATCAATAGAGGCAATCGTTTTCAGCCATGTTAATTGTAAATACAATTGCTCCAAGATGTCAGCCTCGTTCTTCTCGCTCCCAGAATCATCCTAACGGATGACAGAGTCCAACTTTCCCATTACAGCTGTTCGTTCCTTTAAGAGGTTCTCAATCAGGTCTGATCAATCTGTCAAGATAATGCATGGAGTAAGTAAGACTCTTCCAAACACAAGCTCCCAATCAATAGCCCGGACCTGCTTAATGAGGAGGGGCTAAAGCCCAGAGGGAGGCAACAGTCCCAGCTTCTGCTCAGCTCTGGCAGCTAACTTCTTCATTGGGCCTTGCTAAGCCGATCAGCTCTTAACGAGGACATTGTTTATGCAGGCTCTGATGAGCAGCATCCCCACATATTCACCGTCCCCCAGGGTTGGTGGGCAAAAAACAACTGATATTAACAGAAAACAAGACCCAAGAAAGGTTGAACTTGTATTCACACCACCACCCCTCCACCACCCCCCCCCCCATTTAATTGTGCACTAGACCTGAAAGTACTAATTAATCATTCGTTAAAAGAAATCCCCAAAGTCGAAAATCTGTGTGGGACCATTGAAAGTATAAGAGCATCACTAAGATTCCTCCCATATGCTCGATGAAGAACAAAGTCCACGGTAAAGCCTGGGCTTGCCCAGCTGTGCTGGCCATCTCCTTCCACCCCAGGAGAGGCACGGACAGCCAGAGGAAACACGATGGCATGCCAACTGGAGACCTCCCAGAGGGAAGGAGGACATGTGAAGGGAGTTAAGGTAGCAGTCGGAGATGCCATTCTCCATCTGTATTACCTAATTCTGGTAGCACATGGGCATCCCTTTGTACAGCTGGACACTACACTACACACTTGCTGAGCAGCCAAGAAAGGTCTCACTGCACCTGGGCTCCTTCCGACAGCCGTGAAACTTTCTTTTCTCCCACTGCTGCATTACAAGAGCTGCAGTCACAACCAATCTACTTTTGGGCAATGGCAATTTTCGAGAATTTTCCAGATCCCTGAAATCTTTGCAACTCTCCCCAGGGAAGCACAGGCGTAAGCACTGCTATATGTGGAGATGAATACAGGAGTGTGTGTATTGATCTTGCTAATTATAGTGATAAAAACAAAGCGCATTTCCTATCAGCTGTTCTGAACAGCACTGCCCTCAACCTTGCACGCTCCTGCTCTGGCCATGGCTCCTGCCGCAGGACCCCCAACAGCCCTGTAAGTCTGCAAGGGCATCCACCGCTGCTCTCTTGAGCACCTCTGACAAACATGAATCCAACAAACTCCACATGAAATGTACTCTCCTGTTACAAATGAGGGACATGAGAGATGATAACCATGAGCCAAGCTCCACACAGCAGTTTCTGCAGACCAGCACAGTGGTTTGGTGATGATGGTGGGATTCTTCTGGAGCCTTGAGAGTTAATCAAAACCTGAATTGCTCCTCATGAAAATGGACAGTTTTTTGACTTTGTATTTTCCATAGATGCTGTCAGCCCTGGAGAAATATGACAGAAAAGCTGTGCTTTGTTTTTAAAAGCAGTGCCTGCAAAGTGTATGGACAGCAACAGGATGAAGATAAAAAAACAGCAGGTAAATTTTTGCCACAGCTCAGCTGCATCACCAAGGAGGTCAGGTCGTCCAGTCCACTCCTTTCTCAGTGCTGGGGACAGCCAACAGCTGAGGAATTCAGGGAGCCTTATCTTTCCCAGGGTTAGGAAAAGAAACGGGAGAAGAACAGCTGAAAGTGAAGACAAGACAGTAACCAAAAGCAGGCTCAACAATCCCACCACCCAGTCCTTTTTCATTTTTAATGTATTTTGTACATATACTTGGAAAATAATAAGTTCAGTGTGAGTTGTTAAGCTGTGAACAGCCAGGTGAACTGGAGCAGTCTGTAAATATGGAAAAGCACTAGATAAAAGGCAAATTGTATAATAAAAAGGGCTGGGGGAAACCTGAAAAGACAGCAGGATAAAAATCTGTTGTCCATATTGAAATTATATGGCTGTTGAGTGATTGAAAAAGGCTTTCCGTAACACAGAACAAGACTAGGACTATCTGTACAGGTGATGTATTATTTCCTCCAGCAGCAATAGGAATGATCCATATGTTACACTGTGAGGGATCTCCGAGGAGGCGCTGTGTGTTCGAAGGCACAGCACGTAACACACGCTCGGTCTTGCGTTGTTAATGCCGCCTCAGACTTAAAACAACTACCCGAAACCCTCTCGGTATGTGTGGAGAGAATTTAAGAATTTAAATTAAAATGGTATTTCCTCCCACCGCTATTAAGCCTTTCAGAAAAGAAACTACTGTGCTCTGAAGAAAAAGCTTGAGGGCCGTTTCACACTCACTGCGCTCCTCACCCTGTCCCGAAGCTGAGAGGCACCTGCGTGCGCTGGGGAGCGGCACAAGGAAACCCCTGCAAAGAGGGAGGCAGCCCGATGAGAAGTGGCTGCCTTTACATTGAGGGCAGCCGGCTCTCGGCATGCACAAGGATGGATGCGAGGCTGGATGTCCCTCCAGGGAGCCCTCACCAGTCCTTTCATGTTCTGGCTTGGCTCCAGGTGCCCCAGCCACAGTGGCTAGAACCCGAGTGGAAAGTTAGAGGAACGTCGTGGAAGCGAGGTCCTTCCAGAGGCGCTGCAGGGACAGGAGGGTGTCACTGCCACTAGCTCACGGGCAGCGTTCCCGCAGACGTGCGCACAGCAAGGGACCATTGTAATAATGCTCCATAAAACCATGTGGGAAATTGAACCAGCCGCAGAAAACCACACTGAGTTCACGTTATTTAATAAAATACTACGGACACAGATTAACTTCCCTCGCCCAGTATTTATTGTTTCATCTATCTCTAGAGAAGTTGCAAGCACTATGATAGACTGAAGATTTCCTTGTTTTCATATAGCTTCTTTATAACTTCCTACAGCAATGTACCACATTGAATCCCAACAGATAACCATACAATAACAACAACAATACACAAGACAATTTTTTAATCCTCTCCATAAATCGAAGAATATCAATATCGAAGAGATGGATGACACAACCTCCCCTCAAAGAAGCCAACAAGGACGCATTTAGGAACAACAGACCAAGCTCATCCTTCGTCCAGTCCTCACAGAAACATTTGCGAGAAATGCTTTCCACTTTTTCCAATCCACTAGAGGACTCCATGCAACCTTGGCCAATGGAAGCTGGAGCTCTGTCCTCCTGCATCAGCACAGCACACCTGCAACACAGAAATGCATACCCCTAGACACAAAGCCATCAGCCCTTCTAAAACTCCACCTGCTGTGGCACATGGTGGTACCTCCTCAGCAGGCAGGTCAGCAGGATCACCACCAGCCTTTGCTCTGCTCCCTTCTCCAGCGTCCCACATGGTATTGACCTTCTCTTCATCCAATAGCCTTGACCAAGGTGTGCTTACAGGGCCAACCCAAGACACAGATGAGTCCTGAACAAATACAAGGCACCGTCTGCACTCTGGGGCACATCACGAGCTGCTACAACAAAAGGAAAGCTGGACAGTGGCAGTGGTGGTGACGTAGCTGTGGCAGTCTGAAGATCCAAGTGATGCAAGGATTTTCAAGAGCAGGCGAGAGGGAGGAGGGAGAACCAGAGGAAGGTGCTGTGAATTAGCATGACAGAGAACAGAAGTGGAAAGAGGAAATACATAATATTCTTTGAGTCTTGAAGGTAAAATGAAAACTGGTAGAGTGAGATTAAGCCAGTGAAGCCTTCCCAGTAGAGCAGCCCTTCTCCAGAGGTGTAGACTGCAGGGCTGGGCACCAAGCTGGGCAGCCAAGACTACAGCCTTTGATGCAGTTCTTGGGCTGCAGTATGCCCAAAACACAAGGACAGTAGCACCATCTGATTTCAGACAAGCGCTGTGAAGGTAAGTTCATTAAGTGTCCATGAAACACACAAACAGAACACAGAGCACCACAGAAATGCCCATGAGAAAATAAATAATTCTTCATTCAGTGAAAGCTTTGGATTGTATTAGACAAAGCCTGGGGCAATGTAATGAAAGAGGAAGATAAAAAGAAACGGAGTAATTACTCATTCACAGAATGAGGCAAGAATCCTACTGGAAAAATATGTATGGAAATACTTATAATTAAAAACTATAATAATGCCTGCCCACAAAGGGCTGAATTAAGGCAACCTGAAGTCTGATATTTGCTATGTTTAAGATGGTTGCAAGGGCTTCTATGAACTGAATGGACACTAATGTGTCTTAAGAATTGTGTATATGAATTCAGGCAACTGTGCCATGCCCCACATCACTGAGCAACTACTGTGTAAGAAAGCCACCGAGTTCTTGGTGAGGAGAAGCCTTCCAACTAAATTGGAGAGGAAGACCTCCACAGCCCCCAAACAGGCAATGGTTCCTAGCACACATTTGCATGTCAGTGACCCATAACAATTTACAGCAGCAGAACTGTTTGGCTCGTGTATGACATACACATCCTCCAAGCAGTTTGCAGTCTATGAATGGATTTTGTTTGCTGCTCTAACCATCTGCAACAGGTTCTTAGCTCGCAAGACTGCCAGGAATAGGCAACATTTCTCCATAATCCCAAGGGACAGGCTGGGGCTGGCACAGCCTCCCATCCTTGCCACAGACTCTTCCAAGCCTCTCTGTGGAAAAGGTCAATATTTTGCACCAGCAGCAGATCTTCTGCTTTTTATTCCATCATCATGAGCCAACACCCACACAAGACATCGTCCTTATCAGAAGGGCAGAAATTAAACAACCCGAGTTTCACTGCCACAAAAATATGAGCAGGCACGGCTGTACAGAGCTGGGGAGCAGTCAGGGGATGTTGACACATCTGGTGGCACTGTTGGCACAACCATCTTAGCACCACGCAAACAGGGAAATAAACCTGAAACAAAAGGGACAGCCCAAAATACCTGCAGCCCCTTCCCTAGCTGTCAGTCTTCATTCCTAAGGAATTTAAGCCCAAGGAAAGATGTTGAGGCACGCGAGGAGAGCAGGAGCTGAGGACAGGAGCTCAGGGTCAGAGCATCCCATTCGCTCTCTCCTGTGCTCTTCCTTGCACCCGCACTGGCTGCAGACCCCCACTGACTGGGGCTTTGTCCAAAGAACTAAATGGCTTTGTACAGCTCTGAAAATAAACTGAACTTGCAGCTAAAGACCTTTACCTAGCCAATGTGCTGCAATCTTAATGATGAATACAAAACCACCCAAAGTTTCCTTCAAATCAGTAGAATCCTCCACGTGACAGTCTTTTCCTTCCCCCATTCTTTTTCCTTATCAGTTTCATGATAACATGAAAAGACACCAAGAAAACTCCCAGCAAAAGCTTTGCCAGCATAAAGATAAGGTACAAGGGCTTATTTGACATTAAGATGTTATGGTGATACGTTGTGTTTAACCCCAAGATGTACATCCTGAATTAAAGAATTGCTGAGACAATTAGGAAACAGGCAAAGCCTCAAGACTACTGCAGCCCAGGGTGTGGCGGACACTAATATGCTGAAAACCTGGGTCCCCACTTAATCAACACACTTTTATGCATCATTCCTAGTTTTATGCCCTTGGTATAGGACAGAGCCAAGCAAGCCTTACAGTGAGATTTCAGTTCAATCATTTTACCTCTTCCATGAGAAATTAAACAACTAATACAATCATGGCTGGGCAAGCACCTGCACACGAAATTTCCTGTAGTAAAGGTTTCTTTTATCTTTAGGAAAAGCCAAAGCAAAATACAGTGGCTCACAACCTGAAGCTAAAGAAATGCAGACATGAAATGGGGCATGTAGTTTGAACACGCTCAGTTGTTAACTCTTAAAACAAAAGGATACAGCAAGTTATCCCTTACCTATGAATAATATGATATTTTATAACTGAAAGCAGAAGTTTAAGACACCACAGCTTCTCTTAAGCTCTTATCAAAGAGGAATCCATCCCCCCCACATCGTTTTGCTGTCAAGCCCGTGGCTCACACAGCACTGAGCATGATACAAACAGCAAGGAGGGGGTTCAGCGCCTGGACCTGTTTAGATTCCCACTGCACATGACACTGATGTTTGTGCAAAATTTCCTGTATGTATTTAAAACCTAATTCAATTGCAGTATACTTCCATAAAGGAATCTACAAGAGCCCAGAATTGCTCTGCTCTGAATATTAGTTGCAGCTACTCCCTCCAAGACAGACTACAAAAATGGAAAATACAGAGCTTGTAGAAGTACGCTGAAGCAAACAGAATAAAACCTGAGATGATAAATGTCTCTGCTCTTCAAGTGCTCCCTTTGTTCAAGTGTATCTGCATCCACTTGTATTTGCTGTACACAGGTACAGAAACTCCTGGGAAAAGCCAGGCACAGTATTTATTGGGTTTAGCAATACTGGATCTGCAATCTACAATGTAAAGTCTGTAGAGACATACACAGGGTAAATGACAAATACCGTGAAGGCAGTACTAATCAGCGTTAAGAGTACTTACTGACTGCTGCAATTCAGAAATAAAATGGAAGTAGCAAAATCTTTTTTGGGAGCAATGTCCACTCACAGCAGAGAAGTGTGAAGAGACGACAGATTTCTAAATCTTATTTATTAAATTTTATATGTAGCTCCACTTACTCCAGTAGCCCTAAGATTCTCATTTCTGTGACCGTGTGGGATTAACTTCTTTGCAAAGATACTTGCTTGGGGTTAGCATATGCTATCAAGAGGCCAGCATGGGGGTTTCACGTCTTGCCAATCCGCTTGCCCAGCCCTGATTTAATAGGTCTACTTGGGCAATGCAGTGCCAAGAAAACTCAGCTAAGTCAAAAAACAAGGAGGTGCAGAAACAATAAAAGCAGGGTTCTTACTTTGTGGGACTACAGGAAACACACACAGGCACACAGAAGCTGTTTGTAACACAGACACCATGACATGAATACAGAAAGATGCTAAAGTCTTTAAATCTCCCCCAGCTATGGTCAAGGCACACTCAACAACCAGCTCTGGGATAGCCGGTTTTCTCCAAGAGACTTCCAGCAGAGCACATGCATCTGCTCCTTTTCTACAATGCAGCTGGTGGTCAAGAGCACCGTCCTTCTTCACACCTCCTCCTCCAGGCATCAATCCAGCATTCATCACAGCAGGTACCACAGGCAGGTGCACTCTGCAACCACCCACAGAGGTACAAGCATGGTCCTAACGTGACACACCTGTATGCAACACCCCCAGAGTTACGAAACCGTTCCACAAATGCTGTGGGCGTTACAATTTAAATTGGCAGTTCTCAAACTGGGACTCCCTCAGGTATTTTGCTGGAGAGGATGCAAGTCATACCTGAAGGGAGGAAGGTGTTAATCACCCCAGGAGAGCTCCCAGCTATTTTTCACTCCTCTGCTTACCCTGCACCTAAGGATCCTCCTTCCCCAGCACATATGTGAAGGCTACAACTTTTTGAACCAGTTTCAAAAAAGAAAGGATGGTTGATCCATGAAGTCAGGACCTGCTGAATTAAGAGTTTCTCTGCAGCACAGACTGGGGGATGGGAGGACAGCCGGATGAGGAAAAGGCTCCAAGGAGACCCAGCAGGAACCCAGAGAAGAGGACAGGACCTCCCTGCCTGCAGTGTGACCCAGGTGGCACCCAGAGGCTTTGTCACAGCTGAAGCCATCATCCACAGCCCTGCACCATGCAGGTTTTTGATGTGATCCTGTCTCAGCCCCCTCACCCACACAAGCTCTTCCTGCCTCTTCCTTCCACCCGCTTTCTCTGTTCTGCTACTTTTAGCTAAATCCACCTCCCAAAAAGTTTTTGGCATGATCACACAGCTCCTCCCCAACTGGCACTCTTGTTTTTGCTCCTGACTGAGAAGCCGATGTGCACCCCAAGAGCAATCACCAGCAGGGGCTTAGGCTAGTGACAAGTCTCTGCACGGCCCCAGTCCCACTCCGTTTTCTGCAGCTGGCCTGGAGACACCAACAGAGAGAGGAAAAAGTTGTCACCCCCTGCAGATACAGGCAGCTCTTGCCCCATAGAAGAGCAGGGAAGCAGCGCCATGCAGACAGACCCCTTGACTGAGGGATGCACCGGGACCCCACGCGCTGCCAGTGAGCGCCCCGCCAGGGGTCCTCTGGGCTGCCGAAACCCACAGCGCAGGGGGGGCCCCACCAGACGCGGGTGCTGCAAGGCAGCCGTCACTGCACGTGCCTGGAGCTCCGGCAGCGGAGCTGCGAGACGCCGTGCCAGGCACGCTTGCTGCCGAGAGAGACGAGCGCTGTGCTCCTTCCCCACCAAAAACCCCGAGGCCTCCTGCGTGTACGCTAACCACAACCCTTTGAGAGGCTCGTGTATTTACAAACTGAGGCATGTTGAAATCAAAGGGGATACCATATGACATAATTCACATTAAAATGTCAACAGGCTGACAATTTATAGAGTCAATCCACTGAAGGTGGGGAGAACTAAGACGCGGTAATTGTTTAATTCCCGCTTAAACCAACAGCAGCTTTACCTTCAAATGCGGTACAATGTGCAGGGCCTTTCAGGCGTGCTGTCAGCCAAGTGATGCCAGCCGCTGGCGCTCGGCCAGGAATTAGATAACAGCGTTAACTATTTATAAGCACTTCTCACCAGCAGCGAGCGGGACACAGGGCTGGGGAAGGCAAGATGCTGGTGGAAGAAACGCAGCTCCAGCCCACCCGTCAGCACAAGGACAACCTGTTTTTCAGGAAGGTAGAGTCTCTCTTGTTAGGGCACTCGAGGCGCAGCCCTGAGCCCTACTGCCACAGCTCATGGAGGCACGGCACACCATCTCCTCGGGAGGGGACAACACCGGGCTGTGAGCTTGGGGGGCACTGGCTAATGAACCTGCTTGCGCAGTGCCTGGCACCACGTGGCCCTGACCCTGGCTGGGACCTGCAAGCATCACGCCAGCGAAACAATGGAGGTATGAAGTGCCCCAGCCATAAATTACTGTAGGGCACACGTGAACTTTTTACCCCAGGTAGATCGCGGCGGCTTTGCCTGTATCAAATACACTGCGTTGTTTTGTGAGACACAACACCTGGGCCACCTCAGCTTGCTGACATCCCTTGCCCACAGACAGGCTGCTGGCAACATGTCTCGTAGCCTGCAATAATGCATAAGGAAGGCATGAGAGAGAAATATGCACCACTGGGAAAAATTTTACCTGGATAAACCACAGCCAATAAATTTTCTACAAATGCCAGCTAATGCTGTCCCTTTGAGAGCAATGGGAAAGGACTGCGTGGACTCCAGAGTCCTCTGCACAGACTTGCTGTCTGTACATAAACAGTAACACCTCATTCTCTCTTCTACCTCATTAACTGAAACGCATTAAAACAAGTGTGCATTGGGAGCAGAAAATGAGACTGTTAAACCAAGCTGATATAATCCTCATCAGCTGTGGGAAATGAGAACACATCCATTATGCCGAATCAAGTGCGCCAACTGTGATTTACCAATAATGTTAAGACCCTAAGAAAGATGCTTTTCCCCCTCGACTGTATCGCTCCTGCTTCTTTCACACTATGCAGTTCAATCCGCCATCTTCAGGACTGTCTTGCGTGTTATATTCAGAGTACTGGGGTCACTTTCCCCATCCCAGCAGCCGCCCTTCAGGCACAGTTCTGCGGGTCTTGGTCCAGCACTGCAGACAGCGTTGTACAAGTCTCCTGTCCCCAGAAGGTATCTGCTCAGGAAGAAGTAGGGAACCCTCTGACTCTGCAGTATGAAAGTGGAATAAAACGCCAAGCCAGCCAGCAGAGCACACACCCAGAAAACAGGACATTTCAGAATCACAATCTCAAACTGGGACATTCACACACAGCGTGACACCGGTGTTTGACAATGGCAGGGTTTACCTCGGGTAATGGACACACTGCTGAGGTGTTTGTTAGCACCTTACCTTACCGTTACCAGCCTGCAGAACAGCATAAAGGGGAGAAAATACTGCAGCGCCTACACATAAAACCACCAGCGCTAACACCACTGCGTCATTACGGATGTCCCCTAATCCCCCAAGCTGGTGATCAAATGCAGGAGCAGATGGAATCGGGGGACTCTCAGCTGACGAAAGCTGTCTCACAGTGACCGCTGACCGTCAGCAGCAAAGGACCAGCTCCGCATGAGGGTAAGGATCTGCTCCCTTCTCCTGGGGGGCAAAGCAGGACTCGTCCCTGCCCTTACAAGCAAGGACTTGCTTTAGATGTTGAAGAAACACTCATTTTTCTTACCCCAGGGAGCCAGAGTAAGGGAACCCTCTTCCTGATGGCACGGGAGCTGCTGGCTGTGGGAACCGGACAGACCACATTCACGTCAGACAGATGAGCAGCTTCAGGCCCTCCACCAGCCTTGGGTTTGAACTGCTGACCTCACCAGAGCAGCTCAGGTTTCCAAATTCTCTTTTCCTCGCGCCAAGCAGCGCTTCTGGTGCAGCAGGTCGGGGTCTCCTCTCCCCGACGCCTCTGCCTCGACTCCGTACTTAGAACAAGAATGTAAACATCCACTTCAATACTCACATCTGCTATTTCAGAGGTTTTAAACCAAACATAAGTATTAAACAGCATTTCTCTCTGAGTGCAATCTGTTGGGAGCGCAGTCTAGGCTGGCCCTCCGGGACTCATTCCTCCATACGAACCTCGGGGAGCGAACAGGACACACCAGGGTCTAAACCAGCAGCTTCCAGCAGCCTGTGCAGGCATTTTGAACAGGGTCCACGAAGTCTGTTTAACCAGCATGATGTGTGCAACAGAATCACAAAGAAACAGGCATTTAAAGTGACATCTGTTGGATTAATTAGCTGTGTAATTAGCCTCCCCTCTGTGGAGATAGGCTTTGTTACTGCTGCCTGAAACTTCCCCAGGTGATTTTCTTTGTAACCATCATTTTTCAAGCATGAGAAAGAGAGGAGTGGGTGGGACAGGGTTGTAATGCCTGTTCAGAAACAGAGGCAGGAATAAAGTCTTGAGGCTATTAGGCAGCTGAGGGGAAATAAATGGCAGCAGGTCAGAGGACCCTAACCGCCAAATAAATGTGAAACCCAAACAGGTCACATGCAATCCTCGCAAATTCTGTAACTGCAGGCAGCCCTGCACAAGGGATGAAAGGAAGGGATAAAATTCAAATTTTTACATTCTCCCCAATTAGATCAGAGCATCCTGACCTCTGCCTCCTGCATCAGCTCCCCACCCTCCTCCCCACCTCGCAAGCCCCCAAGCTGACAAGGGGGAAGTTAAAGCAGGCTCAAACAGCTGTGTTACAAGGCAGCAACCGCATTTCTATCCCAGCCACCGCAGCCTGTTCTGCTGGGCAGAAAAATTCTGAACTAATGCTTAGGACAAAGAGGAAACCAGGATCCTGGGATTAACTGCACTCCACTGATGATTCAATGGCCAAATAAAGGTACCTCCTTAGAAAACCACCTCCCTGTTTTAAATACAGAACAGAAGAGGGAAGAAAGGAATCAGGACATTCATTTCTGGTGTCAGGAAGAAGGCAATGTAACAATGGAGCTGTACGGCAACTCCAACATAAATCAAGCTAGTACCTAAGCAAGTATTTGTACCGCAGGTGGATCCTAGCAGCTTTTCCAAATTGCACCACAACATCCAGACCTAATTCCTCACCGCTCATGGCAAGGGGAAAGTTCAAAATACGGTAGCGGGAAGACAGTTTTGGAGAACAATGATACAGCACTGTGAAAAGTCAACTGACTGCAACACCTGCTTATTATCTTTAGTCTGCACAGACATGCCAAGTCCCTGCCAGAACCACGTGAGCTGGAATCTGCTCCTTGTAACACATCACCAGCATGCCAGCTTACCACATCCTGCTAGAGGGATCTGCCAGCTCCGCAATGGTAGGAAGGGACACACTGATACCACTAGGCTTTTAAATAAATATTCACCTACCAGAGAGCAGCAGCATTTAAGATGCTGACCCCCCCCCCCCCAAGGCGCTGGCACCCCCTGGGTACCGCCAGCACAGCAGAGCAGAGCCTGGCCAGCCCAGAGCTCCCCATGCTGGCTCCGGCCGTTCAGGGGACGGTGCCCACGCGCCCAGCACACGCGGCCACGCTCCAGCAGCGAGACGGGCCACAACACTCGCTCTCTGCCCTGCAGCTCTGCAGTGTGGGTAGCAGTCCTTGGCAGAGAGGCAAAGTAACCTGGAGACAAGTATCTTCAAAGAGCTGCAGTAAGGTTTACCGGAGCTTGTCCAACTGTACCCAAAGGCACAACTTTCAGAGAACCTGTTGCACAAGTGTAACGTATTGCCTAATTTGAATTGCAGAACTTGATTGCACACATTACAGAGCAAGGCCAGAAGTTTGAGGACTGGCAAGTAGGACCAAAAGAACATTATGGTATTAAGTTATGTATGATGCATACATTATTTATTGTAATTCAATGAATTCCCTAAGAGATAGGAAACACAGAACCTCCCATGCCACTTGCACAGTAATTTTGGGAACTTTTACAAAATTTTATTCAGAAATAGCTCAGTCACCTCAGCAGAGAAGACAACAAAGTACGTTGGAGCCTGGTTGCTCTAGCACAGCCTAACAGAAATCAGCAGTTCACGCCCCGTCACATGGAACAGGTTGGGGAAAGCACCTTACGGCCTCCTTCCCAGCTTGCAAATCAACCCACTGCTAGAGATGGATGTTAATGAATGGCCATCCATTATTTAATAAGCTTGTCGTCAAACAGCCTGCAGCTGTGCTGCTGTTACCTGGCCAGGACTGTTACCCACAGTGCTGAAAGCCTGACCCTACCCCAACCAGGAAAAGGAATGAATAGCATTTCCCAGGACTTTGAGGCATACTACCCAAAGAGAAACACAACCGCCCAGACGGGAGCACAGGATCATCAGGTGGGGGAACCATTTGCACAGGGCTCAGCAGACACCCACAAGCAGGGGCTTACAAGCCCTGTGCTGCAGCTCCACTCGCCGGCTTCAGTCTTGTACAAAATCGTTCCCCCGACCTCCTCAACCTGCTCGCACCAGGGTTGTTCCAGTCCTACATGCTTGTCTTCAACTACGCGCATCAGGCACCTGCAGGAACATTGGGATAACACCCCTGACAAACAAGCTCGTTACCTGTCTCGGACAAATCTCATGTCAGCTCTCCTGACTGGGGCTCCCCATCACAGCGCTAGCGCTGCAGGCAGGAGACTACACAGGTGCACACACTTCTGCACCAGCCTGTGCTCACAGTGGCTGATCACCCGGAAAAAAATTCAGGTCTTTTGGATCCAGACCTGCATCTCTGACACATTCACCCTCCACAGTGCCCTCTGCAGAGCAGCAACCTCCCACGTCAAAACAGGAGGGACAGCAGGTCCCCGACAGCTTACACCACCGCAGCAAGGCCTGCTAGGGCTTCCGTCCATGGCCCTACATCAGAGCAATGACCACAACCACCTCGTCTTCACCCTGAAAGTCTGCACAAGAAGCATCATCTGAAATGGGAGAAGTTCCTGCTTTGAAATTTAAATATTCATCTACATGTTCCAAAATTACTGGGATAAAAAAATGAACCACACACAGAGACAAAACTGCCATCACACGTGGGAAAAGGTTGTGCAAGATTCACACTGCTGCCTCATCAAAACGATGACATCTTGTTGCGAGAGAACAGCTGAGGTCCAGGACAGCTTTGCAAGACCCTTCTCGCTCCCTGGTGCTCAGCCTCTCCCCACCAACCCACACACCGCAATCCTGGTGACCCAGAGAGGAACCGAGCCCAAAGAGCTCCCTGCACTTGTTCACAAGCGACTGCTACAGAACCTGTGAAAAATTGTCAGTTTATGCAGATTAGTATAAAAGCTTGTCAAGGTGGTTTTTGGTTGTTCGTGAGGTTTTTTCCTTGGGTTTATTTTGTTTGGGGTTTTTTAACCCATTTTCACCCATATTTTGAATTCTAAATCCTGTTTGACAGAGAGCTTTTAGCTATACATTTTGGCTAACTCCTCGCTCCTGCTGTGGTGATCGCTTGCTCCTGTTCCAGTTGCAGTCTGCCTCATTTGTTATTCAAGTTGCTTTTACAGGGTGGTTTCTTCACTCAGCTGTTGGTGCATACAGCTCACTACTTACTGGAAAACTGTTGAAAGAAAAATCTAAGTGACTGAAGTCCATAAATAAAACATACAGCAAGCTGTGCTGTGTATTCTCAATAGTTCTGATTTCAACCCTTTCGAAAGGCAGCTTAGAGAAAGCGTAAATTTTTTGATCCTGTACTAACGTACCTTATTATTAAATATCTAAAGGAAGGTAAAAACCTACTTTAATGCCAGGGTGATGTGATGGAGCAATCTGTCACTCAGAGAATGGGTAGTCCCAAGAGGGAGGTTTCTAAAAGGGTTAAATGGACAGTAAGTGGTTTTTGTATTAAAATACTTGGCAATCCCAAGAGGATGAAAGTAGAACCAGATCATAGGGGTTTGTTCCTCCTGTAATTGGCTGTACAGTGAAAAACAGTCAGTTTTGCGTAGAAGCAAATTGCTGCTTGGATTTCTTTAAGCCTGGAAGAAGGCTGAGTGCACACATCTTGGTGAGAGGTGCTGCTGGGGCTGGGGCGACTGATCCCCGTCCGAGGAGCTTCAGCGGGAGCTCTGCCTGCCAGGTACAGGGTCCAGCTCTGAAACTCCTCTCGACTCAGATTCACAATGTGTGCAGGTCAGGGTGCACTTCACAAAGTTCCTCCAGCTACAGATTCAGCAAGCCTCAAAGTTCATTCCAGATTTAAGCACGCTCTAGTCCTCAGAGCCGCTTCAGTTCATACACTCATCCTTCATTATAAGTTTATCCAAGGCTAGAGGATGGCAGATTTGAATTAAGTTTTTTGGAGACCAGCTTTAAAAACAACTTTGTGGAGAGACTTAAATGGGTATTTCATTTGAGAAGCTGCTGTTGGATTTTTAACTTAAGACCTTGTAGGAAATCAGCTAAAAGTCCCTTATAGTCTATAATTTAAACAGGCTTCTGGCACAATTCGTGTTACTCATGAGTGTAATTCAGAGCTCTGATGCTGCATCTGTAGTTCAAAAGACAAACTTGCAAAAATAAACCCAAAACACACAGAAGGCAGACACTGAGTAAATCGAAGGTTAATACAGCTCTAAATCCTCTGTAACAAGCACAACAGACTCTTTGTGGGCAACTTCACCCTAAGAACCTTAAAAGGCAGAGATCGAAGGAAGTTTTTGATAAAAATCAAAACCCAAACATGTATCCATTTGCCTATGTTAAATCTTTTGGGTATTTCAAAGCTGAATCACACCAGCTACCCACAGCTCCCGCAACGCTGAGCTGAGCTCTCTCGCACCCCTGCAGGGTCTGGAGGCTGACGCTGGGCTAGTTCCAGGGGCTGATGGCAGAGCCACCACTTGCTGGCTATGGCCGGGGTAGAGTCTTCTGCCGTCCTTGTTGCAACAGAAGACAGACCTCCACCAGCCGCTGCAGAAGGATGGACTATGCAGAGTGTTTTCCAAACTTCTGGTAGGCTGACTAAAACTCGTTGAGGAGCGAAACGCAAAACCTTTCCACTTTAGTCTCTCGTATCTTGGAGCCAAAAGCCAAGATCTCCTTTTATTTGCTCCTCATCAATAACATTAATTTTCTGACTTTTCCTTTACAAGCCTTGAAAAGCAATATATTTCTCTAAAACTCTGTAGCTGACAAAACACAGAGCTTTCCTACACTGAAGTTCTACAGGAAACGACTACTTTCAGCCAAATGGTGGGATGAGATGAGACTCAGCTCTACCTCACTGTAGAATTACGGCATGCTTAACTCACACTAATCCAAAAAGGAATAGTAAACAGATTTCAATAAACTAGCAATTTCCACTAGCAGTGAATTTTGTGAAAGGAAACAGGGCAGTTCTAAAACAATCATTTCCTAGTACATAATTGAAGCTACCAGCTCTTTGAGAGTTTACTGCGCTGGAGCTTATGCCTTGATGACCATCTAATGAGTAGCCTTATGCCAGCTCCTCACCTGCCTGTCCTGCTCCTTTTTCAGTCCATCTGCATGTCTGCTCTTCTACAACATCCTGTGGCAATAAGCTTCACAGGTAAATTATATGCTGTACAAGAAAACCGTTTTTTTTTTTTTTTTCTCTGTTTTAAACCTGCTGCTAATTGTACCAGGTATTCCTTACCTTTTTGTGCTAGAAGGAAAAGGTGAGCAACTGCTTCCTATTCACCTCTTCTGCTCCACTCTGGATTTGTGTGCCAAGCTAACTCCAAAGTCTTCACACTTGCCTTCACACAAGTCATTCCAGCCAGCTATTATCCCTGACACTTTCTCTGGGCCTCTAGATCTTTTAATCTTTCCTAAAATGAGCTAAATTCAAAATTCAACAATCAGGCAAATCAAGGAGTTAGTTCCTGTGTTTTACCCTTGCCTTCCTGCTTGCCACTGACCATTGAGGTAACGTTTTCAAAGAGATTGGGAATGATCCCACATCTCACTTGCAGGAGGAGCAATTTCCACCCTTCTTTTTGTCTCTCTACCTGCCCCCCCCCTCCCCCCCCGCTTTTTTTTTTTTAATAGGGGGAGCAGGGAGAGAAGCCCAGACATCCACATTAGGGCTGTCTGCCCTCCATTCCTTTAACACTTTGTGACACCAAATTTCATCTATCATTTCCTGTGAAAGCATTTAAGTGTTGTAAAGTTCTTCTGTAACTGTCATTCAGCTTTAAATCTAAGCAGTCTACATATTTTTACCTTATAGAAGATTTTTGAGCTTGCTTTTTACTCCCTTTTTGGATCACTTACACACAGAGAAAAAAACCCACGTATCTTTATAATCTTTCTTCTCCATTGTGCAAAGTTAGTTTTTATTTTACTTTTTATTTCTCATCCTTCACCTCACTATCAATTCACAACCCCAATGACAATAATCACAACTTTACTTAAGAGCTGTTCAAGAAGAATCTTGACAAAGACTCTGGGAAACCCACTGCCCGCATGAACCTGCCTGTAGGCTGGCTGACTCTGTCGAAGAACTAGCAGTGCTGGGAGAACCTTCTCTTCCAAAAGTCTGGTTTTTTCCCCTTTCTAATCCATGTGCCTACTAAGACTCTTCTTATTACAGTTTCTATCAACTTGCTGACTTAATGCTTTGTAGTTTTTGGCACACATTACTGCCAGAAGTCTGCCATTTCATGTGCAGGTTCCTGTAGAGCTCTTCAGTCCTGGTAACCCCAGAAGCTTCTTCCTTCAATGGTACCTCCATCTGAAATTGGTACCTCTTGGATTATGCTCTGTAAAAGGACATCCTTCAGTTCTTCTCTGAACCATGGACGAGAAGAATTTACTCCTCCTTCCCATACTGTGGTGGTTCTTCCTGTTTCCTTTTTCTACCTCCCCTTGAAATACTTTCCTACTTAATCATGTTGGACTTTCTGTGGACTTTGGCAGGGTTTCCCCCCCCCTTCCGTTTTCAACTTTTTCTCATGGGTAGTATACATTTAATACAAGCACCTAATGTGGTTTTAAATAGATCTTCTGTGACCTGCACACATCACACCCTTTTAATTTCTCTAACAGTAGCTCACCCATTTTCTTGTAGTTTTAACTTCAAAGTTAGATACTATTATGGTAAATGCTCTTTTTGTCCATCTGTATTATGGAACAATATTGAATTTGAATGCATTATTATTATCATTCAGTGACTACATCTCATACAATATTCCATGCATCATCTGGGATGAAAACTTTTCTGGCATTTTCTAAAAAGTTTCTTCAAGTTGGCACTTAGAGCCTCTAGAAGTTTAGTCACTATATCACAAGCTGCCGTAACACTTTACCCCATTTGCAACGTGGTAGCTAAAAACCATGTCTCCTACTGCCCTTTCTACATTGCAGGCTGTCAAATTTCCCCCAGTTCATCACAGCCACCATCCTGGGCCAGTAGCTGGTGATACAGCCTTGCATACTTTTCTTAATTGTGCAATGTAAATCACTGCTGAGTATTCTATGGCATTTTACTGGAGCCAAGGAAGTTAATGCACGCTGTCACCCCAACACGTTCTGCACTCTCACACTGCATTGCCTTGGGGATATCTTCCATTCCACCAGCTCTCTCAATTGCCTGTTTGACCAGTATCTTAATTTAAGGCCTACAACCCCACCATAGCTCTTTGATTAGCACCACATAGAACACATGCTTTTGTTTTCGGTCTGTCTCGTGTATTGCACTTAACTGGAACTGTAAAGCTTGGCTCCCAAACCCCAGCACAGCTCAGCATCTTGCTGCAATTACTCCAGCTCAGCTTCTCCGCTCTCGAAAGAGATGCCCACACTCCTGCTGTGTGCCTATGGGAGAGGCAGGACGAGACAAACGCTGCTGTGCCGCAGAACTGGGAATTCCCATCACCTTCTGCTGGGTTTGTAGCTGCACCTCCTGTTTTCCTTTCCATGGGTCATCTTCATTTCTTTCCAAGTCAGCACAGACCCAGTAAGTTTCATTACCACTAGTACATAAGTATTGGTATTAAGAAGTCATTTTCCTGCACACTCTGCCTTGCCTAGTTAACAAAGAACCTCTATGCAGCGCATCATGTAACCCCAACCCTCTCCTTCAGACCCCCTATTCCCTAAAAAAAGTTAACTCAGCACTTGGAAAGACTGAAAAGAAAGACACTGAATGAACTCATTGAAGCACTCATTTGGCAGTCTGGCCAGCAATGTGTTTCTTCAGTAGTTCTTTGTTTAAACTTCTGAGTTGCAGGTTTTGAACAAGAGATTTTCAGGAAGTTGTAGGAAACGTCCAAACTTGGCTCTTGCTCGAGCAGATTAATTCCTTCTGGAAATTCCACCTGTGCAATAGACATCAGGAACTCGTGCCCCACCTCTTCCAGATGTGGGGAACGCTGCTCTGCTTCAGGACTGCAAAGGGGTAGACCAGACTTGAAGAGACAAGGCTTAGCTTCTGTTACAGTAAGCCCACACTTGCAAAGAGTTTGCAGTGTCTCTGCCTCTCTGCTTACAGCCACCAATGTAACTCAACCCCAGTCTCACCATATTCATTCTGCCTGTCCTAGCTAAGAGATGAAGGGTCTCCAAACCCATCATCTGCCTCAAGGCAGTACATCCGCCTTAAAAATTTAGGCACGCACATTTACAACTGTCCTTTTGCTTTCCAAGTAGTTTCTCAGAACATGAAAGCAATGAACTGCACCCCGGTGGTAAGTAGTCATGGTGAGAGGCACAAGTACTGCATTTCCCCAGCAACTGCAAGATAAACTTCGTCGCAAGACTGGAGGGGGACAGTAGGAATTCGGGGAGAACTTAAGAAGAAAGGAAATATTATCAGACCCTTCCAGTTTCTTGTTGCAAGCAAGGACCCCACTGCGGCACCCCTGCCCCCTCACCACTGACAAGGGAAGAGGTCTGATGCAAGCTATTGCAACGTGCAGGACGAAGATGGCAGCAGACGACCAGACCTTCTCCTCCGGCACTGGAAGCATTGCAGGAGAAGACTAAAAGGTTCACCAGACTACAAGGCTAACAGTGTCTCCAGATCACATTTTTTGGCAGCAAGTAGCACTAACAGAAGTGGCTCTTGGGCAATGCAAGCAGCCAGTAACATGTGATTTAAGAGGAAAATGGCAAAAAAGCAGAATAAGGAGGATTGTGTGTGATAAGCCTAGTATGCGCTCTCACCCAGCAGCATCTGGAGAGGATTTTCTCCAGCAGGCAGGGAAGAACTCGATTACATCCAGTTAACTGTGCTCTAAACTGATTATGCATGTGCCAGGCTAATGGATTACATTAGCAAGAGGAAAAATAACATCCAATCAATCTCAATTTACTGCAGACCACACCAAGGCCTGAGAGAAGAGAAACCATTCTGTGAACTACCCCCACTCCCGCTGCATCTTTTCAGCTATCAAAAGAGACAGGGCATTACAACCACTCTGAAGACTGGAAGAATTGCACTCAAGCTTGCTTGATCCATAGACGGGTTTCTCCATGAAGTCGAATGCTGATTCCAGCTACGCGGAAGCAAGATGCCATGAATCCAGCCGCCCGCTGCCCCTGGCTTTATATAGGCATACTAGAAAGCTAATATACGGACCGTACAACGGACTTCAGTACTCAGCAATGTGTTATTCTCCATCTGGTGTTTCACTGCTTTTGTGTCAGAAGCAACGCAGGGCTGTAACAGCTCTGAGAGCTACACACGCCTCTTATGAACCTGAAAACTGACAATTCCTCTTCATCTGTCTGAGAAAAGCATTCCCGGAATCTTTATTACAAGCATCTATCGCTCTTCCCCAGTCTGACTTCTGTGTGTTTTTTTGTTTGGTTGGTTGGGTTTTTTTGTTTTTTTGGTTTTTTTCTTACTTCCCCCTCCCTCCTTCCTTTTCCCCTCCTCAGAGTGAGAGAATTCCAGTGCGACAATTCCTTCTTCCCCAGTAGAAACCACTGCAGGTGAAGAGTCTAGATAAAGAATTTTTAAACCTTTGCAATGTGTATTGAGGAGAACAGCAATACGTGTTAAAACTCATAACGGAACTTTCAGCCAACTCTTTTTTACCAAAATTGAATTCCATAGACAAAGGGGATTCAGTTCCTCAGATGGATTTTTAAAGTCTCACTGGGACTCTCCTGCCCTCAGTTTCCAAGCTGATTTTACTCTCTCAGGTCTCCTGCACATCTGAGAGCAGAGGCATGTGTATAATTTTAGAGCCAAACTCTGCTGGATCCCAGCTGATGATGGTAACAGCAACCATCACAGCAGTCTTGGCCTCAATAGCGAGCTCAGCAGAAACCTATTCCCCCTCTGAGCAGTTCCCCATCAACTCCAGGCAGGTCCAACAACCATAGTTTAAGGCAAACCTTCTATTATGCTCCTGGTTGTCTCCTTCCTCTCTGAATTTGCAGCTCATTTCTAGGGAAAATCCAGGAGTTTTGAAATCTAATGTGTCTGCACTGTGACACGGGTGTGCTATTGCACAGTTCAATGTCACATTTTAAATTCCCCATTACATAAAGAAAAAACATTCAAAGAAATAATTAAGAAGCACAAAATACAACCTCTGTGTATATATACACTTATATATAAAAACATCTCACCGTAATTGACGGAAAGCAGGAAGAAAAGGATAAGTACAGAAAGAACATGAAAAAACCTGAGAGAAATGAGGAGACAATGCGTGGGACAGCATGTGTGAATGGAAGGTATGCGGCTGCTTAGATTTATGGCAATTCGTACCTGATTGTTCATACTAAAGCCATTATGGGATGATTAGAGAAAAAGGTGAAGCTTTAAGTCCAGTGAAAATCAATAGAAATGTCTGGAGCAATTCTGCTGCACAAGTGAAAGGACTATTTACTGTATCCGGAGCTCCTCTTGGGTTACAGCCCACAGGGTTCAGGCCAGTGAGGGGAGGGGGTTGTGAACGAGAGAAACAAGTCAGGAAAGAGAAGGTGGTTATAAAGAAGACACAAAATGGGGGGGGCGGGGGGCAAAGAAGACAAGATGGCAGTCATAGACCAAATACTGCCGTGGATGAAAACCTGCAATGCCCCCAAATACACTCTGTCCATAAGCACGGTCAAGTACACGCACGTGTATACAGGCTTCTCTTTCAGCCTCAAGCAACACTTTGCTTACAGTTCCCAGCATTAACGTACAGAGCATAAAAGCACAGAGACAGCAGCGCTCTTACTCCGTCCCACCCTGCTCAATGCCAGGATGAACACATTTCCCTGACAAGAGTAGAAGCCTTCAAGTGCTCACGAAGAATCTCATGTGGATTAATACAACATAACCGCCTAATGGAAAAGAGCCAATAAAAGTGTGACAAATACCACATCACATGTTTTCAAAAGCGACTGGTGAATTTTTGTGCGAAAGCATCATTTATATGCAGCGCCGCAGGAGACATAAGCCCCCATTAAAGCACCTTGACTTGACTACCCCATCAGTCTAAGGCTTTAACAACCACAGCTGCCATCAGAACACCTGCAGAAGAGCTGTACCACGCAAGTGAGACCAGGTCCCACTGGAGAGAGAGATCTGAGCAGCTCGTCTCCAAAGGATCACAATCCACTGCGGAATAGATTTTCCTTTGTTCCAGTATTTGGGCAATGAAGGAAGATGAAGCAAAGCCAACCCTTACCTTATAGAGCTTCAGGCTGGCCTCATGCCTCGAGTTCACTGTGTGAAGACGCAGCTTCTCTAGACTGTTGGTGTAGTAGTCGCAAGCATTGCATTTCAGATGTACTGGATTCCCAATAGCCACACACTTCAGCCTCCACTCATTGGCCTTGCCACCCTCCTTGATATGTGCTACCAGCTGGTATTTCTGCACATGCTTGTCTGTCTTACAGTGGAGTTGGAAGTTTGCCTTGAGCTGCGTGTTGTAGCGGCACAACTTGCACTGGTATGAGTCCCCCATCACTGCCTTCCACTCGTCTTCAGGGAGGCTACGCTCCACGTTCATGTGGAGGCCCAGCATGTCCAAATTATCTGTAGTGAACTTGTTGCACACAGCACACTGGAAGAGCTTCAGCGATGGGTCATTTGTTTGCGTGAAACTCTCACCCAAGTTCATTAGCTCCTCAGACACCAGCTGTCCACCACCTAACCGCATGTCCAGGGGGATCTCTCCACCCACTGCACGAAGGAAAAAGGGGAGAAAGAGGTCAGAAAAGCTGAATTCTTTACTCGCCAGAAGAGAAGCACAGAGCACAATGTACGCTGCTCTCAGTGCAATTCTAGCACCAACCAAACACACAGCAAAAGCTAAGCACAGCTGTCCCTTGGCTTATTCCTCTGCACTGCAAGTCAGTACCATATCTGAAGAAAAAAAAAAGCAATTGCAGCTGGTGTGTAAGGCTGGGAAAAGACCACAGTAGCCCTCGCTACCCACCCTCTGAAGAGATATCCAACCCTCTGCCCATGAAAGGTAGCAAGAAAAACCCTACAAAGTTTCAGAGGTTGAAGAATTCCTTAGTACCGCACTGAAAGTTTCCGTGGCCATTTCAAAAACAGCGTAACACTTTATCCTGGTTTTTCTTGCATACCTGGAGAAGCAAAAAATGTTACCTCATGTAGCACCTGAGCACAGTCCCTGTTAAACAAAAAAAGGTCAACAGTCACAAGTCCAAGTGATGGCAGTATTACAGTTAGGTCACCACACTGCTGTTGGAAGCAGGCAATGGTACAGAACGTGGCAAGTACAAAAAACAAATTGAGAAGTGCCACTCTTGCACTATCAGACCTCATCTCTTGTCCAAGAGTTCAAAATGGTGGACAGTCTTCTAAAAACAGTGTTGACAGACGCTCTGTATACCCAAGGAAAACACAGCCACTATTAATAATGAGAGTGCAAGAGCACGTCAAGGAAAGCCAGCAGGATGCTTAACTCTCTTTAAGTGTCAGACCTACTCTTCAAACCAAGAGCTGAGCTGTATTCACTTCAAGTAAATGAATGCAGCAAGCTCTTATTTACATCAGAGCACTTTGATGATGCAGAGAGTCTTTCTTTTTCTGACATTAACTTTTTAAGCACAGAGACCAACCATCGGCCTCTTCTTAGGACTTTTGCTCCACCTTGCTCTCCTTTTCCATTTTTAAGACGTTGATGCTCCTCCTGCAGCTTTTTGGTATTTTACCTTGATCTTATGTCATAGGTCAGCTTAACAATCTTATTAAATGAACCTTCAGGTCAACAGTTACTCAGTCGATCAAAAAGAGAGACTTTTTTCCCTCAACTTTTACTTTCCTATGTTTCAATCTGTTTGCTGAGAAGCAGCCAACACTGGGAAGATACTCAAAGTTCAGGCAAAACCATATTAACCTTTCTGAAAACATATAACCACAGGTGATGCAGACCCCAGCTTTAAGGCAGTGTATGTGTTACTAATTTTCCTGAAGAAACGCAATACCACAATGTTCATTACAGTCCCAAACAGGATGAACTACAGCTGACATGACAACCTGAATGCTGAGTTTGTTAGAGCAACAGCACCTCATTTTCATCAAGCCTTTCTCACACTTGCACAGAGAACTGGTTGGAGAGGGAAAGTCTCATCTCCTGCACTGCCAGGAATCTATCATTCCATCAAAGCAGTCAAAGACCTTTTTTCTCGATCCACTCTATCCCTCCCTGCCATGGCAGAATTATACCCTCCGTACAGCTGCTCCTGTGTAGCTGCTCACTAAATATCTGAAGAGCAGAGAACCCACCACTTGCCTTCTATGGTCTGTATCTCCTCATCATAGTGTTTTTTCTAAGCATCTTTTAGGCTATATCCTAAAATCATCTCTTTGAACCAGTCTTTCCTAAACACACCATGCAGTAAAAATACAAAAGTAGACTTTTCTGAATTATCAATATTCTATTCAAACCCAGTTTTCGACTGTAGTCTAAAAATGGGAAAAATCTGCTTCACTTCTAGCAAAGTTCAGTGTGTGTATATGAGTCTACCGAGCTGAGCTCGTGTCAAGTGCTTATTGACATGGGAAGGGCCTCCCTCTATAATCCTCAGCTCGAGATTTGCAACCATCAAGTGTACAATTCACAAATCACTCTCCAGGCAAGCTCATATACATTCAAGGCCTTGTCATGCACTTTAGGAGGCTTCAGTTAAAATACTCCCAACTTCTCTCATGCCAACTGCCTTGAGCTTCAGTAAGGAGGGGCTACGAGCTCCAAAAGGACGCCTTCCAAGAAACCCACTAGAGATGACACTGTAACTTTATACACTACAAGCTATATTACAAATAACTGTCAATTACATCTGTTGGCAGCTTGGAGCTTTTGAAAATACACTAGAAAAGATTGTGTCCTTGACCTCCCAACGATGCAAGCTGGGACACCACAGCAAGGAAGGGAAAAAAAAAAAAAAAGAAGAAAATTACTTTAATTTATAGTCACTTGAGTTCCTTCATTTTCTTTCTCATTTTTTTTAGTATCTTGTGTTGTTGTTCTCTCATATGACTTTCATGTCCTTCTGGACTAATAACAACTGTACTATGAATAGCTGAAGGAAAGGAGAACATGCATGAGACCAATGAACCAGTAACGGAACGCATCAGTAATAACAGCATCGATGGATGGACAAGGTTAGGGAAGGCAGAGTGCAGCACGGAGAAAATAGTTCACAGGAGAGCAGGTAGAGTGCCAGATTTCTTTTCACATACTTTCTCAAGGCACTGTGAAAAATTCTCAGCAGCAGCAAAACAACGTAGAGACAGCAGTAATTTCGGTCAGTATCTGCCACATCTGAAGCACGGGGGGTACTCTGTTCTGTGCAGCTCACCCCACAGCGCTGCGAAGTTCAAATACACCAGGAAGCTGCTGCCAGCCCTGGGTGACAAAAGCAGCTTGGGGGAGGAACCTAATGGGACCTGACCCTCTATCCACACTCTACACCTAATTCTTGGGCTACATTCTTTGGGGATAGGGCGTGCCGCTCACCGTGCCAAGCACAGTACCAACATGAACATGCCAAATTCTTGTTGTCAGGAAAAATGCATTTGGTAGTTAATGACAGAAATAATCTTCTCTCTCTATTGCCATTCTTCTCCACTTTAATAATTCTCATCTGGTCAAGCCTCGAATCTTGTATCTCATGGTGGCATCAGAGGAATGGTTTCAGCTCAGTTTCTTCAGCAGAGGAACACCACCCCTTCCACTAATTTCATCACAATTATCAAAACTTGCTTACCTTGTCTTCTCAGGGCAACACAGCACGTAACAAACCAACTCAACATCTGCCTTCAAAAGCAGCTGATCAGACCCTCTCACAAAGCCACCCACCAAACTACTCACAACCTTTACCAAACCAAGGAAAAAACATTAGGAAACACTGTAGTAAGGATGCTTTCCACAACGAGAAGGAACATTTAATGTACATCAGCAGTAACCTGTATCTACTGTTTTTATTAGCTCCCTACTAAAACTCTTTGAAAATGTACCAGAAAAGTAATGTATTTTCCCCAGAATGAGAAAAACTGGTCTGGGGGAATGCAGGAGAGAGGACTCCACCGTGTAGTCTCCATCCTTGACCACCACACAAAGGTAACTTGTCACACTGCAGCTGCACTACACGGCAGGCCGCAGAGACAGAAGGGAGATCTGGCACGGAGCACCCAGTCTGTGCACGAAGGTTTTGCAGTAACGCAAACACGAGCCCTGCTTTACACACTGACGCGGTGGAAAACCTTTCAGCCTCACCTAGAGATGGAGCCATCGTTGCCATGGGATTGGTGGGATCCAGCTGGAACCCACCCATCATGAACTGTGCATCTGAGGAAGTGCTGTCCATCTTCAAGTTGGGAAGGTTCATGTTCTGTGCCAGGTAGTACTGGTAGAGCTCGGCCTCGGCGGGGGACGGCAGGCTGCCGAGGCCCAGGTGCCGGTTGTGTTGGATTTGGGACATATTTTGCTGAAGCAGCATCATATTGTGCATGTGCTTCTCACTGGTCATGTGAATACGAAGGTTTCTAGCTACGTTGGTCTCATAGTCGCACACCTCGCACCGCCACGTAGGTTTGGTTTTTGGTTTGGTGGGGGAGGGGGCCCCACAGGTGCTACTAATGTTGGCTGCTGCGGCCGCCGCGGCTGCTGCGGCCGCCGCTGCTGCCCCAGCAGTGTGGCTGAAGACTTGCTCTCCCCCTCCGTTCTGCAGGTTTTGCATGTTGTTGAGATGCTTGTCGGACTGCATATGAATACTGAGGTTGCCTTTGGTAGTAGTGGAGTAGTTACAGACCTCGCAGCGGAAGGGTTTGTAACCACAGGTGTAGCTCTCACCCCGTGCCAGCCGCGGGTGTGGCTGTCCACTTTTGCAGTAGACGCAGGAGCCACCCGGCTCGGGATGTTTCTCCTTCATGTGCGCCTCAAGCGTCTGCTGGTACTTGTAGTGCCAATTGCACTTGGGACACTTGAGTGTCTTACATGAGTTGCGAGAATGCATCATAGTCATGTGGCCACCCAGCGACCGCGAGGAGCCCAGGACCGTGTCGCACTTTGGGCACTCCACGCCGCTCCCCGAGGGGCACTCCCCACCCCCGAGTTCACAGAGGGGGCCAGCATGCTGGTGATGGGAGATGTAGCTCCCGTCCTCGCCCTCTGCACTCTCATTTGGTTCTGGTGCTGTGGCATTGTCTTTATTGGCACTTTCATCGATAAAGTCCAGCCTCCTGCTGCCCTCTGCCACGCTGGCTCCGCCGCCCTCATTGTTAAAGCTTAAGTGATTCCTCCTGTTTGCACCATCAAAGACAAAGGAAGAAGCAGAATTAGAACTAGTAGAAGCTGTGCCCCGCGACAGGGTCTGGAGCACGTTAGGCATTAAGGGAGAGTTAGAAATGCTTTGGTTTGAGAGAGCAAGGTCCTTTTTGCTGCTGCCGCCGCCTGCCACAGCCCCAGCGTCCTCCTGGGGCCGGTCCTCCAGTTCATCCTCCAACTCGCTCGGAAACAGTCCTTTGCAACCCTCATCATCCTCATCTTCTTCCTCTTCCTCCTCCTCCTCTTCTTCCTCCTCCTCCTCCACGTCCTCCTCCTCCTCCTCCTCCACCTCCTCGACTGGCTCTGCCTTTTCTGAGAGGCTGTCCTGGTCGCCCCCCTCTTGCTTCTCCCCCTCTGCCACCCCAGGGTCCTTCCCCTCTGAGGATTTGGTGGGACTGGAAGCCAGCGGGCCCAGGGGGACTGAGGTAATGGGAGTCTTCAGGGCCGAGCTGGTCAGCCCGCCCAGGTTGAGGAGCGCGCCGGGGGCCAGGACACCCGCCGGTGGCGGCTCCGCTCCACCGGCTGCCCCGGCCTGGAGGGCCTGCTCGCCTTCCATGCGAATGCCACTGAATTTACCATAAAAACTGTGTCCAGGGCCTATGAGGTTAGCTGCGGAAACGAGAGGGTGCTGAAAGGTTTTGTTTTTTGGTTCCAGAAAGCTGACAAGGGGTTCCTTGTCTTTGCCTATCCCTTGGATGATAGCGGAGATGTTCTTATTGCTAAGAATTTTCCGCTCCTCCTCACTCAGAGTCATTCGGTGGTCGTGCACCGCGTGGGTCACGAACGAGCGGACATACCCAAAGGAGAGCTTGCACAAGAAACACATCAGGATGGGCTTCCTCTTCCCGTAGAGCACAAAGCCATCGAATTTGGACAGGTCCACATTGTTAGGAACATCTTTGGATACGCAGGAGCTTTTGGCAGAACCGTCGCTGTTCAGGTAATCCTTGTTGCTTTTGTGTCGCACATCGAAGACGCGGAAGCTGTGCAGGACGGGGCTGATGCCCGCCAGGGCTGAGGTATTCGGGAAGGCCTGGTCTGAGCCCTCAAACCACTTCCCGAAGGATGAGGCTATGTGGAAGGTGTTGATGATCTGTGGGTAGACGGGAGCGGCGGTGGAGGGCTCTCCCTGCTTGGGCAGAGAGTTCGGGAGCAGCGAGGGGAGAGCCCCGCTGCCGCTGCCGCAGGTGCCCCCGCTCTGCACCAGCTGGCTGAGGCTCTCCACGATGTAGGCCGAGCCATCCGGCTGGTAGACGATCTCGCCAGCCAGGTTCTCCACGTCGCTCTCCTCCTCCCCGTCCTCGCTGCTCTCGCTCCCGCTCTCCCCCCTGAGCGGTGGGGGCGGGCGGGCGCCGGCGCAGCGGTGCTCCATGTAGCTCTGCAGGCCGGCGAAGGAGGCGGCGCACTGGCCGCAGCTCACCTCCTTGCCGGCGGGCTCGGCCCCGGGGCCGGCCGCGGCACTGCTCTCGGGGACGCGCTCGGGGAAAGGGACCCTCAGGCTGTCCAGGGGGCCACGGCTCTCCGCCGCGGGCTGCTCCATGCTGCCGGGCGTGTCGGGGAGGTGGGCGCTGTTGAGATCAGTCCATTGCTGGTGCTGAGGGATGCCGCACCCATTGTCCTTCCCGGGGATGACGGGCGAGTCACAGCCTTCCATGGCAGGGCCAGCATGGAGCGCTCATTGCACCCGGTACGGCTTGGACCTGCAGGTGGGGAGAGAAGGAGAAGGGCAGGTGAGTCAGGGTGAAGAGACAGTTCCTGTAAAGACCCCCCACCACAAAGCCCACCAACTCCGCTCTTCGGGACCAAATGGGAGGCTGCGAGAGCTGGCACCCCACGACGGGCTCCAGGAAGGGGTGGCCTGGCATTGGGTAACACACCACTTGAAACCAGCACTGGAAATGCAATGGAAGCGGGGATGCAAGAGGCAAATCAAGGGGACCTGGAAGGTGGTAAAACCATCCCCAACACCTTCCCTGAAGGGGGGCGAGAAGATTGTGGAACCTGCACTGCTGCTCCCAAAGCCTTGGATCGTCAGAAAACAAACAAAAAACCAAACAAAAACATAACTCTGTTTTCATCAAAAGCTTCTCTGTTAAGACACTAAAAGAGAACAGTGCTGGAGCTTTGAAATTTGTAAAAATTGTACTGTGTGGCTTCCTAACCCAGAAGCTGTTATTTTCAGGTGATTCTCTTCAGGTAGTGGTTCAGGGAACACAGAACCAGAGCTACCACACGTGCACCCCCATGGCAGACCGTGAGACCCAGAGCAACTCACAGAGATTTCGGAGTAACAGCATTTGGTATGCACAGGAGATTTAATTGCTGTGTTCTGGACAGAGTTTAAACAGAGAGACGTCAGAAGGGAAACCAAACAGGAAATTCCAGATCTGACAAGGGTCCATCCTGGGGATCGGAAAGCGGTCAGCCCACCACGCGCCAGGAAGCTCCCAGGGATCCTGCAGGGCACAGCCTCTGTGCACAGACGGCTTCCTATCACCCCCAGAGGCAAATGGCTGATGCAGGTCCTAGAGAAAGAGGAAGGACACCCTTCCCACTATTTCTATTCCACCAAATACAAGACCTGGAGAATTCCCACTGACTGCCCAGGCAGCTGGCGAGCAAGAGCTGCTGGGCATGGCTGACATCCACGGCTCCCAGACACCTCTACCCTGTTTGCTGCATCCTGCCAGCGTCTCTTACACTTCAGTCCTAACAGAGCCAGTTCAGCAGGACGAGCCTTTCTAGAGGTTACAGACCTCTCAGATTAGCTAGTGCTACCGTTAGGGGCTGGAGCATTGTAATGCAGACCACAAAGCAGCAGGAGATTACCAGTTCAGCTGCAAACCTACCAAGAATCCTGTCTGCAAAGAAGCATTTCTATAGCCTGCTTCCTACAGAGAGCTTCTGCACAAACCACATGGGAGGAAACACCATCAGAAATTAAAGCGCTATTATCTCGTCTGTAAAAGTGATTTTTAACCTGTGGTCCGCAGCTTTTCTATGGTATACAGATACAAAACATCCACAGAAAACAACTGAGGAAAGACCGCACAGGCAGAGGCCAACTCTCCATGTTTTTTACAATCTGTGAATCCAGAGGCAACGAAAGATTCATGCTCTAGATCCATCGTCATCAATGGCACAAAGTATTTTTTTCCACAGTACTTTATCTTCTACCAACTAAACACAAGCACAACTTCGCTTGTCAGACTATTCCAAAACTGAAGACACACTTGGGGAGAGTTTTTGCTGATACTCAGTATAAGGGTTTAGGGGGCAGGGAAGTTTATTTTAACAATACGCTGTTAATCTTAAACTGACTCAGTGGGATTTATTCTAAATAGTACATTTAAATGTATACAAATTTTTTTAAGTCTTTCTTTAAACCTCTTTCATTTACCATCGCTTTCTCAAAGTTGCTCTCACCTAAGCATCCTCCAAGTAGTTGCTGCTTCAGCTCCTGAGATACCCCAAGCAGTGCACAGTGCTGCAGCTCTCTCTGGCTAGACCAGACTATTAGTGAGGATTTCCCCCCCCCATTTGCACTTGCGTACATACCAGCTGACACCTAGGGGGTTTAAGGTCTCTCTCTTCAAAGGCTGCAGTCACATTAGCAGCCTGCTGCCACCCTTGGTCTCTTTCAACAGAGACTATTAGTGTTTTGACAACCTACACTGCTATCTAAACGTTAAATATTATAATCATTGTTTGAAAGCGTTTCCAGGGCGCTCTAGCTCTATTTGAGTCCCTGAGACACGGAAGACCCTTGCAAACTCCTGCAGAGTAGCGTGTCTGTAACACAGACCACAGCCCTTTCCCCCACGCATCCACCTGCCCGGCACACGCTGCAGGCAACTGTGCCAGCGCCAGGGGACTCGCTGTTGCGCAGACATGGCACTGGTACTTCAAACACTGGGGAAAGAGAAGAGAAAGTATGAGGAGAACTGAAAATCTGCTGGAGAAGAACTCGTCAGTTGCAAAGCTGGTGACACACCATGGCAGCACTGAATGAAGTACCTGAATTTGTTCGAGCAGAAGAAAATGGAGCCATATTCAACATTATTTATTTTTTTTCATTATTTCATTACCTACCAGTTTATTTTCCCTTACTACATGAAGCCATCCAAACTTTTGCCAATTTGCTTTATACATGTTCTTATTTCCCCTTTATACTGTTTCCTATGTAGTTATGTATCTGTAATGACAAATACATGTACTTCTACGCATGTCGGCTGCGCTTACGTTTCTATGCCTTTGCTTTTTCAAGTGCCTCTTCATCCAAAATGATGGAAATTTATAATTGCTGTGGTATTATACGCTAACATTAATAACAGTGTGTTAGAACAGATACAATTCCTCTAGGTGAGAAAAGGATCTCTCTCCCTTATGCTCCAAATACTGCACTTCCTTTTGGGGGTTGCTCCTGCACACTCTTTGGGAATACTATCCCTAAATGCTTTTGCCTAGTAGTTACCTTCATGGCTTCTGCTGCCCATTCCCCTGCCCTGGCGAGCCTCCCACTGCAAAGGAAAGAAAAACCTCCCCCTGCTAGCCCCAGAGAGCACTCCAGCAGTTAGAGGGAGCAGCTGGATGTGTCTCCTGTCTGTCCTCACCCCTGCAGCAGCAATAATGCTCCCCTACACCCAAACACTACTCCTGGCCCATGGGAAGCAGACGCGGGACAGGACAAAAGCAAGTCAAATCTCTCTGGCGCTGCTGACCATCAGATTGGGATTGTGGACATACCTGTTTGAAGGCATCTGGACAGTTTTTTGTCCTATTCTACTTCTGGGGAAGCTTGAGAAAAAACTATTTACAACTACCTGTGAAGGCCAAAAGTAACGTTTCTCTAAGTGTGGCAGGGATGCCTAGGGAAGGACATGGAGGCGCAAGGGTGTAATGATCCCAAGTGTTCACACACAATATCACCTTACAGCACTTCTGATCCCCACCTTCCTCAGACCCTATACCGTACACAGCTGTCTTTGTGGTTGTACTGGGAATAAACAGTGATTTGATCTGCAATAAAAATAACCTGGTGCACTGAATGGGATAAGAAAGAAGAGTACCATAATCCTGTTGCCAAAAGGCTCAGTCTTCTTAATCAGCCAGTTTTGCTTACCTTAGCTAAAATGACATTTTAACACTGCACTGTAACAGCTCTCATTTACAACAGCTCTCTCCCACCGAACATCTGTCCTTAGCTGTGTGTTTTCTTTAAATTGACCCCAGATTCTTCTCTTGAGGCTGCACATTCACCTTCCCACAACATGACACGCTCTCTCCCCTCACTGCTACCTTTTACATTGACAACTGCAATCCAAATGAAACCAAAACAAATTCATATTGGGTGAAAACAGAGTAACATAAGAAACTCCAGAAGCCTCGTACTTCTGTCAAGAAAAGTTTTAGGAATATCTATGCAGACTTCAAAACACAATATGGAACAACAGCACCCTGCAAACGCTTTTAGACAAAAAGTACTCAGTTTGCCGGCGCAGCCAGCTCCCCAGAAACGTGTCTAGAGGAGATACGGCATGAATCTGAGCTTGTCCATTATCAAGAACTCTTGACTGGCAGGAAGATGCCTGACTGACAGTTGGGCCAAAAGGGTTAGCAGGGCTGGTGGGGCGGGAGGGTTAACAGCCTGATTGTAAAATCAATGTAATAAATGCTTGGTAAGTTACAGGAACATGCGGGAAGAGGAGGCCGCGATTGATAAAGGACTGCGGCTTTGATGCTGCACTGGGGACTTGTTTATTGACAAGAAAGCCAATCTCTTCTCCCCGCCAGGCCAGGCCAGGCAAACCTGCAAGCGCTTACCAATTAATTGGTGGGCTTTTCTGCCTTGGGTTGTTTTAACATCTCTCCCCCCACTCACTCCAAGTTAACCAGCTCAGGAGGCGCTACTCCGAAGGAATCTTCTTCTCCTCTCCCTTTCCTCAATATGGAGGAGCCCTTCCAGTGCAGCTGGGAAAACCCACCGCTGAACCATGGCCTGCCAGAGCCCCTGGACACAGGACCAAGCCCCTATGCAAACCCAAGCTTTCCTTGCCTGTTCAGTTCATCACCAGAGCTATTGCCGAAGAACGATGCTCAGGGAAGAAGAGGCACAGAAATATTTGTTTCTATTCACACAGGAACTGCAGATATTATCCCTTTAAACTGAAAGGAGCAATCTCCTCATTAAAGCAAACCAGACTTTAAAGCAGGAGTACAATACAGTTATTTGTTCATTATCATGGGCCCTACGCCTTCCTGCATCTCAGACCACGTCTAAGCAACCCGCACAGGACAAGGAGAGCTTGTGAGGACCACTGTGCGCTCCACACCTCCCATCCTCTCCCTACCCCCCGCGCCCTCTGCTCTGTTTATCAGCCAGTCAATAAGAAAAGGTAGTTCTTACTTAAGGAAGCAGAAGTCAACTCGTCAGGTCGATCAGCACTCTGTCTGTAAACATGGTTTCCCGTAAAATCAATGAACTCCAGTTACAGAGAGAACAGCCTGAGCGCCGGAGACTCCCTGCTCTCCCACCGCCCCAGCGGCAGGGAAGGGCTCTCCCAGGTCCCTTCTCTGGCCTTGCATCCCACCGCTGCTCCCAGCACCATGCTCACTGTGCCTCCCACCCAAGCCCCTGCTCCTTCCCTGCAGCATCACTGCATCTTGCAGCCCCTCCAGGCAGATTTGGCGCCCGGCTGGAGGAGCGAGGACACCGCGGGGCAGGGAGTGCTCCATCAGAGCAGGGGCAGCAGCCACAGCGGTGCAGAGCTGAGCTACATCGGACGGCACAGCGCAAACGAGAGCGCTGCGGCGTGTGTCCCATGCTTTCATCCAGACTTTCTACTAACCACGGCTCGTGGTTTGCGGCCACGCTCTGCCCAGTACACAGGTGGAGTCGATCGCTGCATCACCCCCGATGCCAACTCCTTACAGCCCTTGGCCCCGTCCTCACAGGGACAGACGTGCCATCTTACAGCAACGATTCCACCGCCGAGGAGCGGCTGGTGCTAAACCAACACCCTCCGCTCCCGGCAAGCTGCGGGCTCCTGGGGCAGCCCCTGGCCCACAACACCAGGCTGCTTCCCCCCCAGGGACGTGCGGCAGCAGCGCGGGCGGCAGGGACGGGAGCGGGAGGGAGGAGGGGGTTCCTGCTGTTGCCCAGGCTTCCCGAGAATTAAATATGAACAGCCGTGCTGTGTAATTTTAAATTGTTAATTAGCACAGGGTTAATTAGGCGGCCCTTTCACAAGAGGCTGTTTGGCAGTAAACCAAGACTGGAAGCAATGAAGAAGGAGGAAAACAAAAGGAGAAAGAGACAGTGAGAAACTGTTCCCTCAGCTAATGACCCACATGGCACCACAAAAAAAAGGGTGCTGAGGACAGGGAAAAGATACAAGCAGATGCATTACATCCACGGCCATTACCCTGGAAGATACCCAGCCAGGCACCCCTCCCCCTGCCTATTCCCACAGCCGCACGGTGGAGAGAAGTGCTCAACCCTGTAATGAGCAGGGTCTGCTCCTTCAGAGCATCCTGGCAAGCAGCAGAGGCTCAAACTCCAGCCAGCTCTCAAGTTTTTGCCACGGCTCCACATAAGATGCGGCTCACACAAACACTCACAGTCAGCATCTGAACTTGAGTGGTTCCTGTTGGAGAAAACTGCACAACGGTCTCTAAACTTTGTAAATACACACCTACCTGTTGTGCCAACAGACGCTTTATAAATCAATACCATAAATACAGGTTGAGAGACTGCCCTAGATTAGCTCCAGCACAGGTGCTGGTGATTCAGAGCAGAAGCAGAAAGGGGCAGAGGCAAGAGGACAAAGAAAGCGTATGGACTAAAGGCAGGCTTAGATGCTCTGGGCACATCCCTCCTCGCACGCTCAGCTTGGCCTTTCACAACGTCCTCAGAAGGACAGAGCCCAGCAAGTGCTAATGCTCACGGCAGCCAAGAAGCTCCTGTCTCGGGAATGGCACTCGCCGACACTCGTTCCAGCCTAAAAACCAGGGGTGGATGTACCAAAGGTGACTGAGCAGCCAAGTAAAATTCACGATCCCTAGGAGCAGGCATGTTCAAAGCTCCCAAGAGCAGGAAGTTCAGGAGGGGAGATGCAAGGCAATTACCACGTCCGTCTGGAGCGGTGACACAACGAACCGGGAGCATCAAAGCCTTCTGTGTTGCTTCCCCACACCTGGCATGCTACAAAGCACTCTCATAACACTTGGGAAATTGCTTATGGAAAAGACATGCTAAAAATCTTTACCTAGGATCGAGAATTCAAAAATTAAGGAAGAACAGAATGTATGTTGCCAAAGCAACTTTAATTTTGCTCCTTTATGCATATGCATAATACTGTCTTTAATTACATGATCACACACTGCTTCACTTAGTAAGCAAGATGGTCACATAAAAGGGTAAAATAAGGTTGCATGAGCATGTTGTCACTTTATGAGATTTATACAGCAGCTGTTATCACACAAATATGCGGAAAGTCACTTCCTAGAATAGAAAGATCTTTTAAAATTTCCTAAGCAACAAGGGCTGGATATTCAAACTTGGTAGCAATACAGAGATAGTTTCAGTTTCCAGTTTCATAAAATGCTTTTATCTTCTAACTTAAAAAGAAGATACAGATTCCAGCTCTCTCCCATTCATTAAGGTGCCAGAAAGTAGTAAGAATACCTGCCAGCCTAAGGGAAGTGTTGAAGTCTGCAACAGGACTTGAAATATTAAGATAAAATAGTACTTAGGAGCCAAAATCTAAACATAATAGTGAATGTGGATCCACGGCTTGAAGAATAATTTCTAACTGGGGGTTTCCATCAACATTTTACAATGTCAGTGCCTTGGGATTCCTCTTATGCAATTCCTGACAAAAAAACCCCACAAAACACAGCCGCCAAACCTGAAAATACTGATGTCTATTTGCCAAGGTCAACATTTCAAAGAAGAAATTATAAACTAATTTTCCTCTTTCACATAGCAAGTCACCCCTTGCACCTTTCCAAGCAAGACCAAGTTGCATTTTGGCACACACCTGGTCACAGTGGAGTTGCCTCATCAACAAATGTGGTTTGCTGAGTATTCCTAATGAAGTATCAGTCTTGCCAAATCCTGAACAAGCTCTACATCTAGTCTCCTTGCTCTTTTGCAGTTAGGCTTTTCCAACCAAAAGCCCAAGCTCAGTTTTGACTTCCAGAGTTTCCCTGCAGACACTGCTCAGTGCCAGACTGCTGCTTCTAGCTGGATACACGGCCATGTCCAATGCCATTGCACCAGGAGTGGAATTAGCAAGCCAGACCTGCCCACTGGTGGAAGAAGGATCCAGCCAACATTGATGCACGGGTTGCAACAGCCGCTGACAAGAGTCCCATGGTTGCAACTCCTTGCAAACTGGTTTGCTATCCTGGCAAAATCAAGAATTCACATGCCTCTGTGGAAGGCCCTGTGAACGCTGTGTGTTTTCCCTTCTGAGGGATTCTAGCCAACGGGTCTTGAAGGGCACAAGGTCCCAGAAGAGAATGAGGTAGCACACAGTGGTCTACAGAAAGGAAAGATCCATCAGGCACCTCAAAAGGACAGGACGGTCTTCTCCCAGCAGGAAGACAACCACATGGAGGGCTTGTCTTTGGCAGCCGACAGCGCTCCAGAACTGGCATGCTGACAACACAAACAAGTGCTGCACTGCGCACGCTCATTAACAGGGCAGAAAATGCAAGCACTCTCTTACACACAGGCTCACATGCATAGGCACAGCCAGTTCCTTAGATCTTCACAGGATCATTAGCATAAACAGCTTTTCAAGCAGCAGGAAGCAAAGGAAACGCTGAACAAAACAGGACTGAAAGCTGTAGGGCTCAAGCACTTGGCATGAAACTTAAGAGAAAGGGTCTCCTTGAAAAGGTGAACCTTCTACATTATCCACATTTTTCCCTCTGTCCTTCACACCAGCTAAAATTGAGCCGGTAAGAGTACTACAAGATTCAGGCAGCTTTTCAGAAAACATTTTGTTATGAACTATTATTCCAAGTTTGCTGATCCCTTTGAGCCAGCTACTGTACTACACATGAAAATATTTATATAATCATCAACCCACTGCCATTGAGAACAGAGTAATCCAGAGGAGTGCCAGAGGGTTTTAAGTGAGCAGCTGGGGAAAAGAGCGTTTATTCCTCCAGAGAGACTCTTTGCACTGAAAGTATTTTGTAGCTGAAGTAAACTAGCTTAAGTTGCATTTCTCTCTACAAAACAAAGCAAAGCACTTGCTTAGTTCATAAATGACACAGCATTTACAAGCTCCCAGGATACGGAGCTTGCTTCCAGGTCCTGCACGAGCCTCTCTTCTTGTGTAGGACACCACAAAAGTTTCAGACTTTGTTTCCACATCGGTTTGTTTCAAAACATCACACATTCCACGATTCCGCAGTTGCGCAATTCACCCCTTTGCCCTAAAAACCCAACATTTCTTGTCAAATGCTCTTTCCAGCCTATGTTGCTGCATAAATAGCTACATTTGCATCTGGTTTGCATTTTCAGTGCACTGTTGTTGACCTAACTCCAAAACTAACCAAAGAGCTCTCGAGGACAAACTGCCTCGCTCCATCACACGGACTCCACAGTCCCCCAAGTTCCCCCATACCTCAGAGCCTCGGGAAAAGGGCCTTACTGTTCTTCCCTCTTCCCTGAAACTTGCCCTTCCCCCCTCCTTTATTTTTACTCTAGCAGCCTGTCCAGTAGCTTGTACCTGTAAGAGCTGCCACAGCTCCGTTTGGACCACCTGGTCCCTGCTACACAGGGCAGTTACATCCGTCAGACCTGGCACTGAGCAACACCTACACCATCTAACCCACAGCGATGCTCGTTAAGAGAGAATCGTCCTGAGTTTCAAACACCATGAAGACACATATAAACATATCAAAGATGACATCTGCATTGCCCAAGCGCTGCTGCTGAATTCAAGCACAAAGTGTAGCATTTATAGCAAGACTACAGGATGCAAACCGCAGCAGCAACTCCTGAAAGCGAGGGATCCCAGCTGGCTTTCGCGGCTCTGCTGATAGTTCATCCGCCTCCTGTCTTCCAGTTACTGGACTCACCGAGGGACCCCACCCAGTCAGAAACACTTGAGGCATTTGCACTCCCAGAGCAAACTCTCACAAACCACCACTGAGCCGCAACCACCCCTGCGACCCGCCTTCAGGAGCGGACACAGCCAACCTTCGACGGCCCGGCCTGAGAAGCTCCCGCTCCGCTGCTAGACTGCGCTCCCCGAGCACCACTCTTCACATGCAGGCTCACATGCCTAGGGAAGAAGTCCTGCCAATGCTTTTCCTTTCTACTGATTTACCCAAACAACATGTGCGTTCCAGACTAGTGTCAAAGGCCAAGCAGAGGGTAAGAGTTAGATTCATAAGTCATGCAGATCTCCTCCGCCAGGGCTCAGATCCAGTCCTTGTTAGGAAACAGACACGCTGCCTGGTCCCGGGCTCAGTCGCTCTTTCCCACCCTTCGGGAAAGCTGACGCTTTGGACAAGGAGAGCGGGCTCGGCAGCATGAGGTCATTCAGTAACCATTCTGCTTGATACTTAGACAAACACCATGGCTGTCTGATACATTAGTTCTGAATTACACACTGGTGTTGCAAAGCCCCATTGTAAAGGTCACGAAGATGTGTGCTCAGATCAGTTATTAGTGTTTTGGTGCAGAGTAGATTTTACCCGTCACAGTTTTATCACTGGAAGATAACCTAAAAAACCCAGAACCCTAAAACAGGCCAAGAAACCTGCCAGCGTGACTGGGAAACTTTCCCATTTGGAGCACCTTTTCGGCAAACTTTTAGCAGATCCAAGGCGCCTCACGTTCCCATAAACAGAGCATCTGCACACTCATCTGCTACCAAAACAGTGCCCCGCTCTAGATTTCAGATATAGTTTAAGTATTTCCTTTATCTGCTCAAAATAAACCCTTCTGATTGCAGCAACCAACAGGAGTCAATAACTACACGCCGCTCGGCGGCTCAAAGTCTCAAGTTCATGCTCTCCTAGTCCACAGCATGCAGCCACTCTATCAGCTGCTACATCCCTGATACACTTTAGAACAAACACATCTCTTGTGAAAGTTTAACCATCTCACAAGGGAGAACTGACACAGATTCAGATGAATACAGGTTTCAAAGCATGTGCACAGTGGATCTGTAGACTCCTGAACTCAGCTAGGACTGTGCCGTGGCACACCTGGGAGGGATAGCAGGCACCTTCAGAGATGGAGAAGAAAGTTGCTACACACACTTCTCCTGACCTCCAGGACTGAAAGCGTTACTCTGCTGCTTGGCCTCTTGCTAATTGTGGGTTTTATTTTTATTTCCTATTACCCTCTTGCACGCCTGATGAGATTATCTTACCGGAACTGACACAGCTGGAGGCCGTAGCCATACATGGAGCCTCTCAGGAGGCAACACAATTTTATTTTCATTGATCAGAAATCAGCAGGGCAGTAAATGATGGGAAATTCCATTAGGAGAAATACTGGGCCATGAGTCCCAACTATCTAGGTACACCCAAATCCCAGAAAGTCCCATCTTTCCTTAAAGTCCCATCTGGATGCTGACACAGTCTCATCTTTCTTCCTCCCAAAACGGAGTAAGCTACTAACCTGATATTCTTAATTGTTGACTGGTTTGCCGGAAGCGGGGGCAATGCTGTCAAAACACCCCCAAGGGTTCACTTAGCTAAGATAAAGTCTTCGGTACAGGCAGCAGCGTTCGGCCCCCCCAGCTCAGCGCGGCAGGCTGCTGGGTGGGCAGTGGAGTTCCACAGCACATGCCCGATGCCGCAGCCACAGCCTTTGCTCTCGCAGGCCAGGCAGGCGTGAGACGTGCCAGCACACCAGTGCATCAGCCTGCTCTCAGGTGGTCTCAGCAGAGCCAGAAGCAGCCGAGGGGATGTCCAGTGCATGCTCCCATGCCAGTCCCATTCAGAGCCCAGGTCCCTGGTAAAGCATCACAACTTTGGTGCAGAGGAAGCAGCCTTCCTCCTTCAAGGGCAGAGGTCTCGGGCATGCACTACTCAGGAGAAACCCCTTCTGACAAAGCACTACACAACACCCAAACTCATCTGAGCCCAAACTGAGAATCACGTTTCAATCCTCCTTCTTTAAAGTAGCACGCACACAGAATATGCACACAATTCCATGTTCCTGGATTAAAATCCTACCATCAAACCTCTCTGATAAAAAGTTGAGTTTGACCTGTCCTGCTGTTCATCTCTGCACATGCCTAAGTTGAAAGCCGAGTCCTTTGCCTCCTGCAGCGGGACAGATGATGCCCGTCAGCAGAGCGGGGGTTAACAGAAGCTGACCGCAGCACAGTTGTTAAGGTAATCAATACCAGTGAGATACTAAAGCAGCATAAGCCACGTTATTGATTGCCAAGCAGATGATAAAACTGTTTATTATGATAATTGCAGGGTGCCTGCAAGATGCTCCTAGTGCTGTCTGGAGCTTTTTACAAAAATAAGAATTGCCAGGGCATAATCTTCTGTCTGAAGCCCCTCTAGACCTTGGTGAGAGTCCTCCACAATCTGCTGTGCCAAAGCAATAACCTCAAGACACCTTCACCTCCAAACTTCTAGTTGGATGGAGAAGGTCCCATTACTAGACATAATTCAGGGACTATTTATCACATATACACCCTATATTGTGGTCTCACACACCTCTCCACAGCTCACCTTTCACTGGTCCATCCCGTTCTAGGGAAGCAAGAGCTCAAATATCAAAACTTGTAAGTTCAGTTCTGGATCCTCCTTCTGATCAGCTGAAAATCAAAATTCCTTAACTTCCCACTTCAAAACTTTTTCTTCAGTATTTCAGTATTTTCTCTATTCTGGACTTTCTACAGTTTCTACAACCTTTTTAGAAGGTTTAACAGATTTTTTTTTGCCCTTTAGGGCCTATATTGTTGTTTAGTGCGTTAAGATCTCTTTCTCGGTTTGGGAGATCCACCTCTATGTACTACTGGGTACACATGCACACAGGCCATACCTCTGAACAGGTGACGCACAGTGGCTTCTCAGTCTGCCGCCGGGTGCCTGCAAGATGAGCAGCTGATGTACCAGTATAAAGCATTTTGATTTTAAAGTCACTTCAAATACCAATGTTTCTCTTGATTTAAATGCAGTAACAGGCATCAACTGGCTTTCAGAAGATAAGAAAAATACAAACTGCCAGATTACATCTACTCTTGCAAAAGCATCTATTACTTCTCCATTAGCAGGAGCAGGAATGGAAACTGTAACATAACTGGGCTCCATGTTGCCACCACTGCCAAATGACAGCTGAAAATGAGTTTAACAAGAGCTGAAGCTCCAGGGTTCTGTCAGCAGCTCTACGGGCACTAATTATGGAGTATGGGTCCCATTATCTCCCAGTACGGACAAGGCTCTGACAGCTTCATCTCAGTATCAACCCGAAGGACCATATGCTGCAGACTGCAGGCAGTACTTGGTACAAACTCCACTGTTTTGGCTGGCTGTTTTCATGCAGTCTGGGTCACTTTCTCCAAGTAATCACATCTGATATTTGCAAAATAAACTTTACACCAGTCAAGGCGATCTTACTATGGTCTGGCCTCAACCTGGATTAGACCATAGATGGTGCTTCTGGCTAACGTCCTTTTTTCCTCTTCCTTCTCCTCTTTGTGCATTCTCTCATCAGTATCCAAATGATCTCCCTACTCCCTGGTGCCTCACCCCCAGTTCCCCCATTCCCCGGTGCCTCCCACCCTTTAAAAGATTGCCACTTCCTCCACAAGTGTAGTCCGTGAAGGATTCTCAAGCCAAGCTCTTCCTCAGGGTGAATGACAAAAACCTTACACAGCCTCACAACCCTCTCAACCTCCCACTACTGAAGCAACCTCTTTTTTCCAGGATGGTCCTTCCTGTGCACATCTGTATCAAAGGAGACTGGTGAGGACCTCTCCAGTTCGCTTGCAGAACAGTTAAAAGGTTAATGATAAAATTCATATGTGATCGAAAGCAGCACTCCAATGAGCAAAGACGTCACACCACATAGCTGCTGCCTTAAGAGGCTGGAGATTTTGGACATGAGCTTCTAAAACGCTCTCACCACAAAACACTAGTGGTGATGGGCTGCAGAGCCTCTCGAAACTCATCACAGAGTTCTTGGATGGCTGGGGGTGCTCTTTCAGACTCTCATCAGTAATTCTGAATATAAACAAGATGGGGGAAAAAAAAGTCCTTTCTTATTAAAATCTAGCAAAGGGGAGGAGATCTCCCTCCCTGTTGCCCTTAGAAAGGGCCAGCCTCCACCCTTCCCTTCCTGCCAGAGCCAGAAGCAGAATAGTCACTTGCAGTCAATGCCAAGCACCAGCGCATCAGGTTCTCCAAGACGAGGGATCCTTTGTTATTCCTAGAAAATCCAGTATCATTTACAGCCAACCCCAGCTCCAAAAGCTTTCTGCAAAGCTGACTTCTCCATCTGAAGCATGAATATACACAGCTTAACTCTATGCATAAGCCTTCTTGTTTCATGCACGCTCCTCCGTCACGCAGCAAACAACACACCAGCATTACATGAGAGCGACCTCATTGCAAGACATGGTCCACGGAGCCAGAGCCCTGCAGGGTCCTCACTGGGAGATGAGCCGAACATCACTGACCTTACTCACTGGGATGGAGGCACTTACCTGAAGCCTTACTGGGATTTATTTTTTTTCCCCTCTCCTGGTTCTAGAACAGCATTCCAGAAAATTATTCAGAGTCTTAAACAATTTTGTTCCGCTCCTCCATACAATGGGAGAAAATAGGGGACGTTTCAACAATGAACAGAGCACCTGAACAGCTTAAGTGAAAGAGGGACAAGTAACAAGTATGAGGCAGTAAATCCTCCAGTCACCTACGGAAAGCTCCACAGAATATATCAACTTTCTAGCAGTGAGAAAGGCTGTTTCTAGAGCACAAGAGGACAAGTCAAATAACGGTCCTGAAGATGACTACTGAACAGCCAGCCCTTCCTTCAGACAACCACACTTTCCCACTAAGGCCTGGAAAGGTCACCACTTACAGTCAGCAAGATCAGGCAATGGGAGAGACAGATCAATCTTTTAAACACAAAACAAATATACCCCTAACACAGCAGCCAAAAAGGGTCGATGAAATTTCAAGTGGTCTTCTCTGTCTTCTGTGTTGTTAATACCTCTGTGCTCAGAAAGCTACCGCAGAAAGCCTCTTAAGCCAGAGACTAACCTTAGCTGAATAACTCCAAGCTCCCCATGTAAACCGCTTCAATACTAGGCATGGTAATTAGTGCCATAACAGTAACGGCAGTTGCTAACCATGGTGGACGTGGATAACAAAGACTCCCCAGAAAAGATTGCTGACGATTGTAACCGATGTGCATAAGGCTCTGTTCCTATTGAAAAAAAAAAAAAAAAATCAAAAAGACTCAAACCCGTATCAGTTAAATAACAGCATTTTCCCAGTTCCTAATAAGCTACAGCTGAGAAAAAGGATAAAACAGTCCACCTTTGTGCATCCACCCCTCCATGCTTGGCACTGGAAGGCAGCCCAGGCATCAGAGGTGGTGGCTCTGTCCAAGCGACGCAAGCTTTGTACCGCACCTCCACGCCTTACCGAGAACCATCCCCGTTTGTTAAAGCAGAACGAGCCACCAGGATCCAGCCCCGTTCTCCCCAGTCCTCCTGGAAATGCAGCACTGGGGACACCAGCTCGCACGCCTCCTGCAGAAAAGCCAGGGACAGCATATTGGTGCCCCAATACCACTTACTCTTCTTGAAAACATCTGTTTTCATAATCAGTGTTACTTTTAATTAGCACTTTTCAGCAGCCTTAAGCCCTCCCAGCTGGAGGAAAGTTCTGCTCCTAAATGAACAATTAGAAGGGTGCACTGAGGGATTTTTTTCCCCCTCATCTTCAGAAAATGGTTTTCTCAGGAAGCTAAAAGGCAAGCCACTTGGTTAAATGAAACTCCCTTGAAGGGGTATCTTCAGGCACTGCTCAAAGCCCGCAGGTCACCCCGGGATTCCTGCCGCAGGAGCAGGCTACTGAAGTCTGGAATTTGAAATACTGAACTTCAGCATTACTAATGAAGGGGTCTTAACGCTTCTGCCCTGCATCACTCACTGAGCGGCCTCCTCTTCCTCACCTGGTCACAATAATTGCCCTGAGAAAAATCAAAGATTTTAATGCCCATCTCACTTGTGGAAGGCCCCTGACATAATTTAATTTGCTCAAGAGTTCAGGCCAAGAACAAGCCGAACAGACAGAGCCCTATTAAATGCATAAGAAAATAGGTCCATATGAAGCATAATTACTAGAAACATGGTCTCCTGATCAAGCACTTCTCTGAAAAACCAGCAATGAGAAACATCCACAAAAAGGCCCCAAGAGGCGGCCTCAGCCATTTTCAAGAAAGCGAAAAGACAAAGAGGTGAAATGTCAGAAGGATGCCGCGGGAAAGGGCTGTCCCACAGGCCACCACCACCTCCCCAGCACCAATCCACAGCACAGCACCAACAGAGTCAAGGCTTTAATTAGAAAGAAGCTGTGAAGCTGTAAAACTCTTCAGTCAACACTGATCAAAACCACAGCTATCACCCCCCTCTCTACTTCAGTCAGGGCTGATACTCTACCATCAAGCTGCTCCCAAAGCACGCGAGACCTGGGCAGTCCTTTGGGAACCAGCAGCCTCAGCACTCCATTCCCACCCCAGGAAGGCAGAACCCATAAATGAAAGGTGACCAAGATGCTTCCCCCTCATCTTTCCCAAATCCAGTCACTTCCTCAGACGATGGGGCCAAAATTTTACAGGCGTTCACATATATGATAAAGTCCAAAAGTAAAAGGAACAGGTGAAGAATTAATGAAGCTACCGGCACAACTAAAAGCTTTCATTGCACTGTTACAATGGCACTGTCTGCTGAATCCAAGAGGCATATTTTGTTCTTTCCCTCAGTTTTTTCGTTTCTCATTAAGTTCCACCAAAGACAAGCTGCCCAACAACACTGCATTTATGACAATTCAGATTTGTATTTGGAATACAAGACTTGTATTAGAGGGAGTACTCCAGAACCACGTCAATAATACTACAATCTACAGAATGACAAGGCTTAAAATAACACTAATATCATCATTTGCACTCAATTTTGTAATCCTTTAAGTCATTTGGTTCCCCCTGCTCCCATCTGCATTTCCCTCTTCCTCAGACTTTACAGCAACTTTCTCTTCTTTCCTCACAGCCCTTTTCTGAGCAGAGTTAAACTCCCCATCAGTGAAGTTGCTTGGTAGATGTGAAATAAACTTTATTTACTTGTTTAACCTTTGTTTACACCTCATGTCTGGGAAAGTTTACTTAACCTACTAAGGTGGGACATTATCTGTAGTTTGTAGCCTGCAGTTAGGGACAGAAACACTGGCACCAGAAGATCCATTGGCTTATTCTGACACCAGAGGAGCACGGGAGCCTGCAGCACCAGACTGGGAGGAAGCCAAGCCCACATCCATCAGCACTGCACTGGGCCCTGCACACGTGTTCACCACCTCACCCGGACCGTTCCAAGCACCAGCTCCCAGCCCTAAGCCCCTGACCTCCCTTCCCACGTTGTGGGGCATCTACACTGGAGATCTGCATTTTCTTTTCTATTCAGCACTTACAATTCAATAAGGATATGCATGTCACTATTTTCACTTCCTCAAACCAGAGTGGCACGCTAAGACTAAAAAACCCTAAAGATACCCTAAATACACCAGTTACTCCATCCTGCTCTGCCGAAATTCCTGCAGCCTGCCAGGGAAGTGTACATCAGCCTTCCTCCCCCGACCCCACTGCCGCCAACGGCAATGCCACAGGGAGTCGAGGAAGCGCACAAATGGAAGGATCCCTGCCTGGCTCAGCCCATCCCCTCGCTTTGTATTCAAGCATTTACTCAGCTCTCCAACATCGCTCTCTGTAGAAGGGGAAGCGAACGCTTCCAGTGTCCAATGAGCCCAGATACTGATCAGACCACAATGCAACAAGGGGGAAAAAAGGAAACACAAAACAATTAATTCTTGGCTCTTTGTTTTAGCTCTAGGCAAGGGAAGGTGCATGGCAGAGCGAGAGGAGACTGGAACAGACGGAGGCTGGGACTTGCTCCAAGAGCCCCAGGGGTGACAGCGCTGGCTCCCAACCCCAGAAACATGGGGCTGCTCTCCAACAGGTGAGGGCTCAGGCAGGCTCCCTGGGCAGAGGGAACAAAGAAAGCTTCTCAGGCAAGATTTCTTTTGTCTTTTCCGTGCCCAGGCCAAGTGGTGAGAAGCCCCTCAGAGAGAAAACAGGGCTAAGCTATCAAATAAATCCCACCCTTGCAACCACGTCTGAATGGAGCCTTCTCCACACCTTCCCTCCAAAAGGGCAACGCTTTCCCTGCGAGATAGCTTTAAAAAGAGCCTCACAACTGCAGGGGTTTATTCTGTTCTTGGTGGGGTTTGTCATCAATCCAGCTGAATGTTTCCCCCTCTGATGAGATGACAAAGTAGTCTGTGCACATCAAGACCCACCTGTGCCACATGACACCAGGGTCGGAACAGCCACGGTGGCAGCAGGAGCGAGCATAGGTGTTCGCCCAAGGCGACACAAAAAGCATGGCTTGCTTTTTGAACCGAATCCCAGCAGTAAATCTACAGGTTAATTGTCCAATACAGAAATGTCTCGGTGATCTCACGAACTTCTTCCACTGAAAACACTTAAATCACTGCTTCTACAGCAACAAAAATTCTCTGCAAGATCAGCATTTTAAAGATGAACCGCTTCGCAGCTTTCTAAAAGGCATCCGAGGAACATGTGCATCCCCCACCAGCCACACCTCAGCTGGGACAGTGGGAAGAAAAACTTAAGAAAACAAAAAGAAGGAAAACAAGTAGAGATATGTACGCTGAGTCTGAATCTGCACAAAGGGAACTGGGAGTCCCATGGGAAAGTCATCATACACGCGTGGTAGAAGGGTAAGCAGATTACCTGTGCTCCCTTGTAAAACCAGACCCAGTGATGGAAAATGACTCTATGGGATCTCCGAGTGACCCAGACCAGTACAGCTTGGAGTAAAGGCTGCCCTCTCCCAGTATGACAGGCAGACACATCCACAAACCTACATAACACAGCATGCAAAAAACCTTTTTGGCTGATGAGAACGTCAACCGAAAAACTGAAATAGAAACGAAGTGTAAAAGTACAAATAATTTCTTGCTCTTTAAAGTAGTCTCAAAGAAGAAAAATAAGCAAAACCACAAGTAAGTAAAACCGTTAGGTGGAAAAGAAAGAAACCTGTTCAACAATTGAACCAATGGATATATTAGTGTAAGCAAAGGAAGGAGCTGGAAAAGAACGACGCAAGAAATCCCCCACTTCTACATCATAAGCAATTTGAACAGGAGGCTTGAAATAGAGTCTCTGCTTCTAAAGGTAGCTTATTTCTCTCTCCTTGTCAAAGTTCAAAATAGAAAAGACATGTTAAACTCTTGCTTAACTCATACTCAACTGCTAGCCCAGCCAGTGTGCTTACAGGGAGAATACAAGATCACTACATAAGTACGATGATCATGATCAACACTTTTGAAGGTGGTGGAAGTCAGACAGGTCACCTTTACTAAATGGAAAAAAAATAAAAATCTCTCAGTCATAAAATAGTCTGGAACAATGTGCAGCTTTTTCAAGACTTGTAACTTCATTATCACAAGTCAATGAAGATGCATTTACCCTCCAACAGTTTCCTCATGAAAACTAAGGGCACGCTGGTCCAACTTTAACCACATCCTGCCCATGCTGAGAGCACAATTAGTATTTTACCAGAATTTACATGCTTGATTTTACTTCTTCACCTTTGAAATCCCATGCATCATCCATGGACACTCTGACACACCCACTCCATGCCAGACATATGTAATCATCAGCAATTAAACAAAAAGCCTAAATTAGCCCTTGAGCCTTCTAAACCTGAGGGCTAGAACAGACTGTGCTTTCTCTTACCTCCCCTGTAACAGAAAGGAGCTGGAGCATGGAGGAGATCCTTCTCCAGGGCTGAGGGTATCTGGCATCACATGAGAGGCGGCAACAATAAATGAGGAAGGGGAAGAATGGGTTTCTTTCTTCCACCTGGAAGATGGGAGCCACATTGCCAGGAGGCTCGGGACCAGAGCGAGCTCCCGATGGAGCCCTTTGCCAAGATATTTGGGGTCAAGGTTGCCCTATCCATCTCCACCTGCCCATTGCTGCAGCTCTGGGGACCAGAGGGGTTTGAAAGCATGAAAGAAGGGAGACTCGGGCCAGTTTCAAGGAGGGTCTAAAGGTGACCATCAACCAAGAGAGCTTCTGTGGAATGTGCTGCTCTGCAGTAATTACTCAGGAACACTCCTCTGCTCAGGCACCTTCCTAGGAGCAACAAGAAAGAAATTCGACTTTTTGCAGAAATCAACAGTTCATTTTTGAAGCGTAAAGACCAAAGAGAAGAACAACAACAGTACAGAGCTCAGAAGAGCTTTAAGAAGAAAAATCACCACAAAATAACTGATTTAATTTTACCATATAGACAAGATCAGTAGATCCCACTACTTAAGAAGTCCAATTGCTCATCATGTAGAAAATCCTGGGTTAGTAATCACAATACAGAAAGCAGCAATATGGTATTTCTGTAGAGAGCAAAAAGTGGGCAATATGTAAGGAGAAGTTTAAGAGAAAATTCAGTATGTTAAATACCAAGTGAGTTAAAGAGAGACAGAATAGACGCTAAATTAAAGTTTTTCCGTATTTTTCTTTCAAAAGCAAAACCCCAAATGCAAAGCAAATTTTCTTTCAAAAGCAAAACCCCAATTGGGAAAGTCTTAATTAAGAAGGCCTTCTTCAAAGGTTTGTTGAAAAGACAACATGAAAAGGAGGGTGAAAAGAAAGAGTTTAAACTACAGGAAGGTATTGCTCTTCATTACAATGCTCCTCTTGGAGCCCCCCTGACACCCCACTTGCAGCCTGTGGTCAGCCAGGGCTGCAGGGGCCGAGACTGGTCGGCACCACGCTGAGCCTGCCCAACGTGCCAGCAGGATCCAACCCGCCAAGGGAACGCACCACAGTTGCTCCACCAGCAGTGCGGCTGGCCCTGCCCCATGCAGAAATGCCCCTGAACTGCCTCAAAATGCACTCAGCCCAGAGAAGCCCTGGGCCAGCACTGGCCTCCTGCAGCCATCCCTCCTGAGCCCTCCAGACCACAGGAAAACTTTCGTCTGTCACATCTTTTCCTTCTTCTCCTCTTCTCCCCGCCCCAAAGCAGAGTAGAACTGTCACAGCACTGGGATTCAAAACCAAAGCGTCCTCATAACACAACCACTGAGAGGATGACACCTCAGCGAGACCTTTCAGAGACTGGTGGAAGCCTGAGAACATTCAGCAATATTCCTTGATCTTGCAGCTGAGCAGGTCCAAATCCCTAATGCAGAGAGGCTGCTGAGAAACCTCACCCAGGAAGCTTCAGCTCATCGCCCAGGCGGTCTCCTTTGAATGCCATCCTTCTACGGCTTCTTCCTTTCTCCTGCTCTCCCCTCTGCCTAGCCGCAAGGCGGAGGTATCAGCTTCACAAGTCAGACAAAGAATGAACTAATTTACAAAACAAGTCTCTAATTTACAAACTCTCTTCCTCACCCCCACAGCCCTTCCCTACCAGGCAGGGAGAAGCAGCGGGCATCCTGCCATTTGCTTGCAGGCAAGATTTTAACTGCTTGGGTAAATGAGGATAAGGAGATACCTTCAGGAAGCAAGGCCTAAAGGAATCGTTATATCATCCAGCCTGGCCTCCTGCGCATCAAAGGCTGAATAACCGCGGCTCTTCTTCAGCCCTATCCAAGAGAATCAGTTTGGGAGGGAGGCTGAAAAGTAGCTTGCACACTTTTTCACAAGCCTGTACGTGCTGTTTATCAATAAAAATAGGAAATACATGATTTGCAAGCCACAGGTTACTATAGGTATGTCCCTGTTAAAATGCTGAAGAATTTACAAACACGTTTCCCACTAAAAATGAAAAAAAGACACCAACAAAAACAACCAAGGTGCATTTAACTGTTTTGTTTTACCATTTTAATATCCCTTTTACCTTAATCTATATGTTAAAGACTGAACAAGAGCGCTGAAACAGTATGCATGCAACATCCAGCATATTTCTCCCCCTCCATGAGCTCTCATCATGCCCGTGCCATGCCTGTGCAAACCCAGGGATCGGCAAACCCGAGGCAGCACACGCTCCTTTGCCCCGTGAGCAGGAGCCCCAGCCAGGTCTGAAGGCTTTGACATCACTGAACGCCCTCCCAACACAGGACCTCTGCTCCACTCCGGAGATGTGGAGCAAGGGAAGGCCAACAGTTTGTTCAAATCCAACATGCAGAAAAGCTGAACTTGAACCCAAGTCTACAGCACCAAAAATGCTTAGCAATTTTTCTTTCAGCTGAGCACCTTTCCCCTCTTGCACATCTGCTTTGGTAGTTGTGATACACTGGCTGCTCGGGAACGATTTATCTGGGAAAGTCAAAGCCATATGCCCTACTACGTGCCGGTACGTCCCTCCACCCGACAGGCGTGGGGTACTTTCTGACCATCAGGCTCATCCTAAATGTCCTTCCCCTTATCATCAATTTGATTCAGGTCCTTCCTTCTCAGCAATACCATGAGCCAAACCATATAGCAGGAGGCAGCTGGAGCCTGGCCAGCCTGCATTCGATCTTTCAGCTCCAAGGGGACATAAAAACAGACGTCAAATCTTTGAAACTTGTCCAACCCATGACAGTAGCATTTGGTAGACTACATAGCTCATCTCTTGCCACAGATGATGCAAGACCATTTCCCAGGCACTCTGGAATGTGCATCTACATACCCATCAATACACCATCTCTTCAGACCTCAACTGAATCTCTTCCTTGGCCCAACTCTTAAAGAGATGTGGTAAGTTAAAGACATTTTTCAAATAACATGTCCTTAACTCTGTTCCCTAAATCATTTCCTGATGTGGGCCACACAATCACCATAGATAATCCTACAGATGACCTTCCATCCTATTTACAATATCTCTGGTAGCAACAGCAAACGCTAGCATTAAAAGATACAGCTTGGAACAAGACATTCAATTAAAGTCCAATTTTAACACACCACAGAAAGTGGGAATGAGAAGGAAGATGAAAACTAACCCAGCGTGACTACATTTTTTCCAAGGACTACAATTCTGGAAAACAAATCACCTTATTGGTATTTTGCACTGAGGACACATGATAAGATAGATGCACACGTTGGACCTTTGGGGATCCTTGACCAGCTAGTTATTTGGGTAGAGCAGCATGCCCTCCTCTCTCCCTGCTGACTCCATGCACGGGCGCATGTCCCCAGTGCCACCGGGGCTGTAGGAAATGTGCACAACGAGAAGTATCAAGCATCACTGGCAGACCTCTAGCAACCACAGAACAGCTGCTCTTTGCAGTGGTCACACGAGATGCAAACTTCGATGCTCTAAAAGCGGAGCTGCAAATCAGCTCCCTCTTTTCTAAAGGGGGGAGAGAATCTCAGCTGCAGCCACTGTCCTGCACTTGAATCGCGAGACTCCAGGCGGTGACAGTCAGTCCTAGCCCTGCCCAAAAGCCAACTTGACGATGCCAAACTCCCTGGAGGAGCAAGCACATAGGGGAATTTCCTGGGTGTGATCGCGCAGCAGCAGTAATTGCAGGTCTTACCCTCTGGTTTTCTTCTGAAACCACCGACACCCTGAAGACCCGACCAAAAATTGGAATCAAGGGTCCCCTGGGTCTCACCACAGCCTCTTCAGGCAGGGAAATCATGTGGCTGGCTGTGCTTGTCATAAAATAAGACAAGCTTTCTGGTAGCAGCCTGAGTCAGAGGACAACCCTTGGGGCAGTCCTGAGCCTAAGAACCTCTGATGAGGAAGAAGCTGATGTATTGTGGACTGTCAAATCACTGATGCTGGGGTCCAACCTGACAGTGACTGATTTTCTTTTTAATCATAAGCTGCAGTTGCCAGAATGACCCGTCATAGCCACAGCTCAGACTACATATCAAGCACTGCTGGCGTTGTGAGCTTCTTCCAGAAATGTGACACGGTACAAGTCAGAAGCTGGCACGCAAGCACTGCAAGGAACACAAGGAATAACAACCAGCTTTAAAAGATCAAGGAGGTCCAGACACAAGGAAGCCGCTGAATAATCACCACAGAAAAACGCAAGGCAGAAGGCATCAGAATACACAGTGGGACAACCACCTGGTGATCCTGTGTACCAGAGATCACAGACTGTAAATGCAACAAAATTTTAGAGAAGCAGCAATAAACAGTGAAACTGAAGCTCAAACAAAAAGCAGGAAGAAATGTCAGAGCAAAGCCACCGCTGCCAGCCATGCAGAGGAGCTGCCCATCATCCACCCTACTTACTCATGCACTGCCCGGCACATGCGGCAGGTGCTGAATGTGCCTAAAGAAACCCTTGGGGTAAAGGTATTTTTGGTCCTGACCTCTTGCTGCCTTCCAGCCACCTGCAGCAGCATGTTTGGGAGATCCTGATAGAGAAGGATGTCTGCTTTAGGAGGATTTGTGTTCTTTCACGTTTCAATTATAATAATCTACTTAATTTCAGTTTCCATTATTCATTATACTAATTTACTTGTTTAAAGTCTTGTTCAAATGAAAGTATGGAGAAAAGACAAATCTCACTTCCACTTTTAAGCCCAGGGTGTTGCAGCACAGCATTCTGTCCCCTTCCTATCTCGCACACCAGCTTTCACTGTGCTGGCACCCGCAAGCACTGTGAAGCTCCACAAGGGTGGTGGGATGACACAGTGTCCTGACGGTCTGCCCACGTCCCTGGTCCAACACGAAGCCCATGGTAGGGGACAGAGCTACAGGTCTCTGCACTGAGCAGGCGGCCGCTCAGCTGGCACTTTCCCAACCTGCTCCTAGGCAAAGCTTCCCAAAAGAGCATTGAAGGGAAGCCTGGAGAGAGCAGTGCCATGCCCTCCCCTGCAGCAGCTCCAGGCTGGCTCCTCTGCCAGCTGGGGATCTGATGCAGATATATGAACATCAGGCAATTCTGGCTTTTCAGGGCCACATCCAGCCTATGTGTGTGACCGCAGCAGGTCCACAACCCTTGGCTAGCAAGTAACCCCCAACAACTTAAGGGTCAACTACATTCTCAGAAATACCAGCCAAGTATGAGCCTTTCCAAACTAGGAACAGCCCAGGTCTAGGATGACCCCACCTTTCTTCAGAGACTGAACAGAAGCCAGGAGTGCAGCGGCACCTCTCAGGGACACAGACACCCTCAACCCCGTAACCACACAGCAGGGCTATTCATCAGACTCCCCATTAGCCAGTGTGATTCATGCCGCCCTCAAAACCAGCAACTTCGCTAAGCCTTGAAACACCCCTGCCACTAAATTAGGGAATGTGTGTGGCTCCGTTCACTCCAGGGACAGACCTTCTGCTGTTCAGATGACAGACAGGTCCAAAGGAGCCACCCCAAAAGCAGTAGCACCCAGCACCAGGGAGCTACAGTTCAGACAACTGAGAACAACCCTCAGAATCAAGCCAAAAACCTTCCTTCCACGTTCATTGGCCTTACGGCAAGGCCTGTGGTAAAACATGTATTTCATCTGGCAGTTTGACTGTAAAGGGAGGAAGGATGTCCCACCCAGTCGGGTGACTACTAATAACGAGAACCTGGTATTTAGCAAGGGAGGTATTAAAGTGAATGCATGTGCCACAGACGCCAATCTTCAGCCTCTTCTCCCACAGAGAAGCTCCCACACTCAGATCCTGCCATTCAAACCAAATCACAGTATGGGATTTATCACAGGCTCAAAGGAATGTCTGGTCCCTCCTGTAGCTTTGCTGGGAGAGAACAGAGGCCTAGGACAGACTGGAAAGTTTCTACCAAACGATACAAGGATATACCTGAACTACCCACCCATTGGTGCTCCTTGGGCTTCTGAGTTCCCAAAGGCTTTTTTTTCCAGCATGCTCCAGAAAATTCAGAAGTATTGAAACGTGGGCACAAACAAAACTTGAAAACTTGCAAGAGATCTCAAAAACATCCTTTCCTAGCATACACCTCAGAGGAACACCAGTACACTGAGCAGCTCTACTTCTGCTGGGTAAGAATAAGTCAGTTAACTTCAGCTGGTACCTTAGTAAAGTGTGCAAAGAAATAAATACCCACCTAAATCAGAGGATGAATTATCTACCTGTATTTGATCTTGGGTCACTTGGCTCCACAGCGCTTGAATGCACAACTGGAGACTTGCCCTACTCCCGTGCAGATCTCCCTTTCCAGAGGGCTTGAACCTGCCAACATGAGCCACCACTGCTCACAGGGAGCATTTTTTTCCAAACCAGGCTGTGCCAGGCCTGGCACAGATTGAAACCCTTTTTTGGCAGTCTCCAGCTGTCAGATACAGCCCGTCTCAAGGCACGTACACTGCCCTGCACTTGGCCTTTTCCACCTCCCCTGCAGCAGAGCCAGCACCGAGCCCCCTGCTTTCCAGCACAGGGCTGACACCAAGCAAGAACAAGCCCTCTCCACTCAGCAGAAGCCACTGCTCTCGAGATTCTCCTCCTCTACCCCCTGGGCATCTCCAGGCTCTTAAAGCCACATCATCAAACCAGGACTAGCCAGTATTTGCCCAGACCACTGGGAACTGTTTGGTGCAGACTTGCACCGATCAGGCACTGGTTTTGGTGGTAACAAGTTCTGGCCAGAGGGAGAAGGACCACTGGGATGTCCCCCTCCATTTCCACTCACCCAACCCAAGAGAAAGGCACTGCAGGGAGCACCCAGCACATGCCAAAACACTGTTGGCAGGGCAGGTCCCACACCGATGGGGTCAGGCTCTTCCCAGCCTTTGCACTGAGGTACCTCTCCAGCACCGACCGTCAGCCCTCTCTGCTCAGCCAGATCCTCTCCTCCACCATCCCATGCCAGGATTTAAACACAGGAAAAGTGACCCTGCACTAACCTGCTCCCGTCCACCTTCTCACAGCGGGCGATATGCTTTCCCTCCTCTCCTGGCCCCAAAAAGTTACCGTCTCTACAGAGGCAAAAAATGATCCTATACTTGACAAGCATTTTTCATGGTTGGGGCTACAGCTACTTCCACAACTAACAGTGCAAAATTTTCAGAATTACGCCAAAACAATTTCTTCTCAGAAGATGACATACTGTACAAACGTCACAGCCTGGCAACCTCTTGCCACTATTAACCATTAATAGCTGAGCTCATTCTGTTTACCAAAATCCTGCAAAAACTTGACCTTCCCTTCCCCTCTCCTGCCCCTCACTCCCAGGTGGAGACCATTCACCTCAACTTTCAAGATACCTTTCCCCTTTGTATTTTCTCTTAATGTTTCATGATTTGAGCTAGTAATTACAGCTGTCATCACCTCCCTGAGGAACTAGAGCAAGACAATTAGGCTCAGACTTCCCAGAGTTCACAGATGCATCTTGAGTTCTACGTCCAGGCTTCTCCTGTTCAAGCATATGATGCGTGTAAACAAAAAACTGAACCAAGACCAAATACCTCCATTGACATTTAAGGTACAGATGCTACAGGGCGGGGAAAAAAGGCATAAAGGCCAGGACAAGTAACAAGAAATGTACAGTAATACAGCTGGCATAACTAAGGAGGAAGCAAAACTTGCAAGTTTAATGCATTTATATATATATATATAAAAAGCAATTAGTTCACAATTAAGAATAGCCAAGTACACTTTAGACAGGTTCAACATCAGATATTCCTAACCGTCCATCAGTTCATGAATTGTGTTGGGTACAGAACAGCAAATACAGTACTTCTATTAAAAAAGGGCTGGGGAGACACTGCTGTCAGTTTTATTAGCTTTATCTCATAACACACAAAGCTGTAAGTATTGTGAAGGGAAGAATAATTAAAGAGACAGCAATAAATGGAAACCAGGATTAAACAAAAGGCAGGTTTATCAAAGACACATTGTACAAACTAACCCAGTGTCTTTCTTTACTAAAATAACTGCCCCTTTTTCAATACTGTACCAAGGGGAATTCAGCCGGTGAAGAAGGAAACTAGCTAAGATTTTTAAAAGGCAGAAAACTAGGCCAAGAGAAGATGACATCAAAATGTTTTAAAGAAAATACCGCCCTGGATGGGGGTTATTCGGAAAGGCCTTGGGAGTCATTTCGCTAACGAACTAACTTCACCAATGGCCTTGCTGCAATTCAGCAGAGAGCACCAATACTTGATGAAATGAAGTTGGGAAGCACATCCAACACAGTGGAAGGCCACAGTATTACACACGAAAAGTTACGATTTGAGGCCTAGAATAACAAGAAAGTAACTAAATCCAAGAGTATAACAGGAAAACTCTGAACGTCTGCAGTAAATTCAGCGTTTACCAATCAGGAATTACAAAGGAGGAGACAGACTGGTGTGCTAGTCAGGATGGCAGATCCAAAGGGATGCAGCTGTGAAAGCGGCAAACATGATCTTAATATGTTATTCAGGGTGTTTGTAGAGATAAGGAAGTAATAAACGGCACGCTAATAGCACTGCAAGACCTCAGCTGGAATTGCATGTACAACTGCTACCACATCACAGAAGAAATAAGTTAGCTGCGAACAGATGGAGGAGGCAGCCAGCAGAGCGACTGCAGGAACGGATCTTCTCCAGCACAATACAGCACAAAACCAAACGGCTTTAACCAGGCCATACATGTTTTGGCTGGACACTGGTGTGTGCACACACGCGTGTGCGAGGACGTGAGCAGCAGCACAGTGGCAGAAGACAGGAACTCATCCCATGGAAGCAGCCGGGCTGCAAAGCACGTCCCAGTGAGGAAGCTGTTACATCAATATTTAGAAAGCAACGCCTGCACCAGCAGTAGAGGGGAGGCAGTCTTAATGACCCGGCATTAACGTTTCTAACAAGAGGTAACTCAGGCAACCCTGAATATACATAAGATCTGCTCTGACAGATTTACGTTTCCACTCTGGATACCTTTTAGTAAACACTGACAGAGCAGCTTTCAACCTCAGACACTTCTGCTCAAGAAAATTACTAGGTTCCTGCGGACAGAGCCAGGCGAGGCTTAAAAACTGCTCTGTAAAGTGTTCTGAGGAAAATAGGCAACAAGGAGATTGCATACCAGTGGCATCAGCTGCATGCATGTTACACCACAGTGCCTAAAGCCATCATATTGTCCTGTATATTTAACAAGTAAATATTTCTCTGTTTCCTCCAAGTTGAGCTTCTGGGAGACATCAGTCCAGCAGTCATCATGCAAGATTCAGGCCACAGTAACGTAAGCGCAGTAGCAATTTATTGGTTTATAAATTAACTTTCCTACTTTTCCCTGTTTATTTCTTTTGCTGGAAGATAAGTTAACAGGCCAAAGTGATTGTGCCATTCATTATGCAACTGTTTGTCAGTTAATATTTGTGTTCCAGCGAGGCAAGGACCACATAAGTGATGCCTCAGCAGCTGCCCTCTCTGCTAGAAACCAGTGCCGAGGGGCTGCAGAGGTACCCCCAAACAGGTCACAGCGTGGCTTCAACACCCTCGAGACTCTGCACCCTCCAGATCCCTGCTAAACTGTTCCAGCCTCACCCCTGCCTCTACGCACTCTTCCTGTTCACAACAGGTACCTGCCACTGTGTACTTATCTACAGCCACAGAACAGCACACACGCGTGAACACAGGCTTTCTAAACGTAGCCCTGCTTCTCCTTGCTCCAGCCTCTCCTTCCAAAGCGTAAGAATAATGGTGGCAATCTCTTCTGGCAGCAAGCAGAACTAAAAGGATTAATCTGCCACATCTCTGTAAAAGTACTTCAATAATTAAGAGGAGCAACTGCTGAACAAGATTAGCAACAGACTAGAACAAAATATAATAAGCAATAGGGACCTCTACAAAAGCACGTACCGAAGTGTTCCACCTGCCACCCTGGCCATCCAGCATCCCAAAGTACACGCCTGCTGCTTCACCCTCCACTGATGTTCAAAAGGCATCAGATGATATTTCTTATTCCTTCTGCTCTCACCCATCACATGTCACTGCTGCCCTTCCTTACGCTCACCAAATCCATTTTTATATTCTTTTTTTGCTAGAGTTCTTGAAATGCATGAAGCAAGCCAGTATTGCTGAAGGGCTTCGCTGACACTGAGCGGTCAGGTCCCCAGAGGGGTTCCGGGCTACACTGTCTCCCAGCTCCGGTGCAGCCACCACACAGAGCACCAAGTCTCCACACACAGGCACCTGCTGCTTATTCTGGCTCGGGACCGCAAATGGGCACATCTGCCTTGGGACAAAAGCTGGGCAGAGCGAGGCACAGAACGGGGAAGAGACACACCATGCCCGGAGCTTCCTGGCAGGGAAGGCACATTCAACAAAGACAGCAGGTCAATATCTGACTGGCAGCCAGCAAAGCCACAGTATCCACCACGCGCTGGGACCACAGGCAGCCTGCACTGCGCTGCAGGGACCACAGGACAGACCCAGAGCACCAGGAGCACCTTACCCTGCTCCAGAATGAGCCCTGCTTTAGCGGGAGCCTGAACGCAGTGCGACACATTTCCACCACATCCCTGGTCTCCTCAGGGGAGCTACAGGGCAGCTGGACACCAACTGCTTTGCAGTGTTTGGGAACGGCTTCCTCACGTTATGAGCAGATACCCAGGCGCGGCACAGTGCCCTCCTGCACGGCTGGTCTGGAAACAGATATTGCCCGGGGTCCAGAGCACAACGGTTCCTCTCCTCCACACCCTGCAGAGCCAAGGCAGCTGCACACAGGCTACACAAACTGCAAGCACAGAGCAACAGATATATTTAAAACATGACCTGCAATATGACCTAATTTTTACTTCTGCAAAATGAAAACAGTAGCTCCAAGTGTCTTCCTCATGCATCACACTCTTTGTTTCCTTTTGTATTTAGGACGCAGGTTTTGTACCCCTCCCAGGAGGTTCAGGCACACAAGGGAAGCACAAAAGGAACAGTACACCAAAAAGCAACACCACAGCTAACGGGAGGAGATTTTCTTTGGAATGCTTTGGAATGTTTAAAATTGTTTGCCATGCAACATATTAAAACAGCAAGAGTCGCAATTGAAAACCTGCAGGAGTTTCACTGCCCCCACCACATTAGGGGCTGAGAAGACTGTCCACTCGGGTCTTCCGACTCTCTTGACAGAGCTGCAGCACCAGCACCTGACGATCCTGGCTGAGTACATCACCAGGACACAGATTCCCCACTTCCTCCTTCCCCTCTCTAGTCATCTTCTATCAGTACTCCAGCTCTGTTCTCACCCCATCCTTACTCCTTCACGTGTTAGCCCCCATTTTAAGGAATGAGGTTGTCCAAGAAATATCCTGGATGTTATTTTACTCCAAAGTAGCTGGCAGCAGATGATGTTAAATTTTTCTTAAAAGGTATGTGTAGAGGCAAGAAGGGCCATGGGAGCTCAGCTGTGCTCATCACAGGAAAACAGAAAAACAGGAGAGGAGGAATTCAGCTGTTCCGGCCCAGAGGTACCAAGTGCTTCAAGCTTTCCGTATGTGGAGTGGGGTGGGATGGAAGGGCCAGGCACCCACATTCCCTCTTCTTCACCAAATACATGTGAGAAAAGGAAACAAATCTGCACAAAGTTCATCCCATGTGAGACCAGCTCTCCAGAGTGAAGGTTTCCCACCACCCCATGGAAGCTGGTCCCTACCTGCCAGTCCCAGCAGAGCAAGGTCTCACACGGGGGCAGGCACCGGTCCCTCCTCCACCTCCTGCCGGTGGGTGCATTTGGAGGAGCATCAGCATCATCACACCTGCATCTCTGAGGCCGAGGGAAGGCGCAGGTGTGAAGGAGAGCCCAACAGTGGTTTAGCAGGAGCTGCACCTCTGGGAATGGATTCGATGTCAAGTGTCAGCAAGTAAATTGCTATTGGCTTCTCAATAAGCAGCAGTAGTGAGCTAAGTGTTTCCCTGTGTTGTGCAGGCTCTCTCCGACTCAATACAGCAGTATTGACAGCACAATCACAGGGTAATCCAGGCTCCACTAATATCTCAGCACTTCCTCATTGAAAATACACTTTCCACTTGGACATCAGCCCATTAGTGCAGGCTCGCAGCGCAAGCGTCTCCCCCGACCCGCCAGGACACGCAGCGGCACAGCCCCCAGCCGCTCCCCAGGGCACAGCTGAGAGGATCACAGAAAGGGGCTCTTTTTGCAATGAGAAATCACCAATGAAAAAAGGATGAAAGGTAATCAAGAAGTCTTTATAACTCAAGTCTCTGTAGGTTCTGAAAAAAATTGGTATTTCCTTGCTAGACAACAGAAGTTCATTCAGGGAATTAACTCTCCTCTTGCCCCTTACCCTCCGTCTGTCATCCTTCCTTGCTATCTTATCTCTAAACTTAAGACCATAGATTCCTCCAGGCAGAAGCCTCTCCTTTCATTCACTGAAAACCAGAGACCTGCTCCTGCACAGCAGAAATACCTACATCCTACTCCTGTACTAGAGGGCACGGATACGCCGGGTGATCATTAGCACTCCTCTGCTGGCAAGGACATTCTCCAACAGATGCCACACTGGAAGTCCCCAGGCACTTGGGATACCTTCACCTCGAGGAAGCTTCCAGAGCTCTCTGGCAAACACTGTCACAGCACGATCCAACTCGTTTTAACCATCCCTACCCCTATGCTTGTACGCATCTCTGATGTAAACACTGATCTTCACTGCAATGATTGCATGAAGGACGCCAACTGAAAATTAGATTGCTCATTTGTTTCGGAACATATAATAAAATCAACAAGCCCTAAATACAAGGGAGTATTTAATTTTGTCCTGTCACACATAAAGCTCAAAACACAGTGAAAAGCAGACAAGCAACTCCATTTCATACATTGAAACTGTCTTCCAAGGTCAACCTCATTAAAAAAGTAGGCTGAAAGTGCCAAAAGATCTCAATCAAGGTACTGCTTTGCCTACCACATCTGGACAGAAGTTTGCATCACAGCTCCCGAACCGAAGCATCACATCACACAGACTATTTCCAAAAAGTCTATGCTCTTTGCTAAGAATACAAGCCATAATAGAAGCTGCTAATTAGACACAAGAAGGGGCTGGTTGCAAGGCACAGGTCTTCAAAGGAAGCATCAGAAAATACGGATTTTCCCTTAAACAGCTGCTGTAAGCAACACACAGGTCCTCAGAGGTTTGCCAGAAAGCTTCCAGGACACTGGCATAAGCAGCCTCTGCCACGTGCATGGGAAATCCTGATGCTTTCAATGGGGAACAAGACCCTTCATGTCACTTCAAACCTGCTGGCAGTAAGAAAAGTCATCCACGCCACTTGGTTATTTGGAAGGGTGAGAGGTAGAAGATGACAGACCAAGTTAAGTTTAAAAACAGCAGGCTTTAATACAGTTAAAACATATATATGTCAAGAACACACAAAATATCTTAACCATTCATGCTTTAGCTTCTTGCTTAACTTATCACGGATGTACTAGTTACTTTAGCAGTGCAGAGCACATTGCATCAAATAACAAAAATGACAGTTTGCTCATTTGCAGGTATCTAATGTTACTAACAATGCGAAGACAGGATCAAAAAGTGAAAAGTAATAAAAAAAGCCTACTGGAGCATCCTGTCAGGTTGGACCAACCACCTTGTGTGCTACTAGGGCAGCTTTCCAAAGACGCCCACGGAGCTGCTTGCACCCACAGCGCACGGGATTCACCCACAACTCCCTGCTCTAAATTTAGCCGGCACAGGCACGCAGCTCCACGTTCTCCACATTCAGAAGTTGCATTCATGTGGAAAGCTGGTGCCTCACAGCATGCAGCAAAGAAACAGGATTGCAGAATGGGTTGATACATTCAATTTAGCTTTAATCTATTTTGGTAACAATAACAGCAAAACCAGGACGGATGCTTCGAGGAAGGCCAGCCACACAGAAGCACACCGAGGGCCTCCTGCCACCCACCCCGTACAACTTTTCCTAAAGACCGTGCCACAGGGATTTCACTGCCACTGCTGCTGTAGAAAATAAGTTAACCAAAGGATGCCTTTTATGCAACCACATCCTGGGATGCCTGGCACAATGCCAGACCCCTACCAAAACAACTAACTTCTGTTATGTCCAAGCTCCAACAAGAAGCATCTTTCACCTCACCAAGGTCGTAACAGCATCAAGGAAGGAGAACAGCAGATAAACATCAAGATGTGTAGCACATCCAACAGCAGCACATCCCACGACCCAGCTCCCATGCTGTCCCACTGGACACGGTGTGCTGCAGCAAAGAGCCAAGCGGAAGAGTTAGGAGAACCACCCCTTCAGCACAGCCACACTAATGTTAAATTGCCAGGAATATGGAGGCAAGGTCAGGAAACCTTCTGTTGCAGATAGGGAGGGTTATTTGGTCTGGAGCGAGATGAGGAACAGATATCTGGTTAGGAAGAGGTTAACGCTGCTTCAGCCTGCAATCTGATAAATGGCTCTGCAGAAAGCAGGTTCTCTCACTTTGAGATATGATGTCACTAACCTTTATTGATCCACAATCAGAGAACTTTGCTTATCTCTCTCCTGTGATATGCTGCCCTCCTGTACTCAAATACTGTTTAATACACTGCTGGGCATCTTGCACTCTTTATAGCTCTCACCACACCTCCGCTTGGCCACCAGGGACAATATTTTACAGGCTGCACCAGCCCAGCTAGCTTGAGGGACAAGACACAGGCACGTATCCCTCCCCTACCCACCACCTCCTGCACTGGGAACCTGCATTTCAGAGAAATATTATATATCTATACTGGAATACCTCATGAGAAGAGGGGGCAAACAGTGCAGCTGTGGTCCAATTTAGTCTTACAGCCTCGTGTACAGTAGCAGGTCTTTAGTCTGAACCCAAGGTGAGCACATGCCCTCTGAAGTTACTGTTCCTGTGGGAGTGGCTATTTTTACCCAACTTTTACTATTTTACAAAAATGACACTTCACTTTTAGCCTCAATTTCCTTTTTAATATTTGAGGTGAATCATGAAGTTAGCTGACTAATACAAGAACTATAAATTAACCATTTATTCCTACGTGGCAACACAGCGTTTGCTGTAGACTGTATGCACCAAATCCAGTGGGTTTTGTTTCAAATATATTAGTGATGCCAGAAAACAGCTGAATAGCCAGGTAGCAAAAACTGTAACTTAAACAATTAGATCAGTCATGCATAGAGTCAACCAAAGAGGAGCTTCAGAGAGTCTCAACACTGGCAGGCAATCCTACACATTGTTTTTCTGCTAGATAACACACGATGAAGTTGCCTATGAACTACTCATGGGCATTTCTGGGTTTTTAATTGGCCTCCCTTGCAGGAGAACAGCCTGTGGATCAGTGGGGGCAGACCCATGGAAAGCTCCCTCTGCTCAGCATGCGGCTGGGGCAGGATGGCAGAGCCCCCCCAGGAGCAGCGCCTGCACCCCAGAACCAGCCATGCACCACCACAGGGCCTCGAGAGCCGGGGCTGGAGGAGGATCAGACACCGCAGCAGAGTGAGGGAGCTGTGGAAAGACCTTTACACAGCAAGAGTGCAAAAACTCTGAGCTTACAAGAAATGAGAGCATAAGGTGGAGAAAAGGCCAAGAGTAAGACAGAGGTGTTTAAAAGCAACAAATGGTAGAAAGAAGTAAATCGGGTCTCCTGTCTTATACTACCAAAACCAAAGTGATGCTCACTGACATTGAAAGGCAGCTCTCACTCACGTTGGGAAATTTGCCGCTGCCGCCCACCCCTGAAGCCAAGAGATTACCCAGGCTCAAAGCCATACTGGAGGTATTGGAGAGGTGGAGTAAAACATCTCAAGGTTTGTTTTGAAGGTTACGTGAGCCTTTCTGTTTCAATGGATAACCAGTCTTGTAAAGCTTTGGAAAAGAAGAGACAGAATGGTAAGCTTTCTAACATACAGATAATTGTTAGAAAATAGCCGTGACTTACTCATTATCCACCAAACCAAAAAAAATGCCCTCTTCTGTCACTGCAGGACAAGTTTTAGGTTAGGAGTTAAGGTTTTCCTTCTGTTAACTATGAGAGATGAAGCACTGGCACAAGATCCTAGTGCAAGATTGTAAGGACAGTTAGCCATGGTCTCGGCAATACCACTCTCCTGGTACAGCAAGAGTCCCCTTCCAGACCTGTGCTTCTATGACTCTATAAATACACTGCTATGCAGACATGCCAGAGAGAAAATTGGGAAGAAATGTCCGCTTTGCACAGGTCAAATTACTGTTCTGATGCAGTCTAGTGATTCTTACAGTTTCAGACATGCACTGAGCTTTCTTTTTTTAATTACAGGTCTTTTGAACCATGTGCTTCTTAAAATAGTAAATTACACCCCTCTCCAATTTGTGGAAATAAACTAGGAATGCTGTTCGAATTACCAACCTGGGCAGAGCGCATAAAAATCCCAAACTTAGACTTTCTGCAAGTCAAGAGACATTTGAATTAGACGTTTTGGACTGTAATCCATTAATATGCCTTCTCAGTCATCAAGTTCATGTACAGAGCGCTAAATATTTCAGGATCCAAAGAAGGAGAAACGCAAGGGCTGGTGGCCTAGTCACACTCTGTCTCTTTGACAGCTCGAGAGAAATCACCACTGACCATCAGAAACATGCTACAGCTGATCCTGATCCTAAAAACAAAGCTAGACAGACGCAGGGATGCAACTAATGAATGGTTTTCATCCTGGTGCTGTCTCTCCCTGTCAAGTGCCATGCAATATTTATGACGGAAGTCACCCCAGGTGACTACCTGCTCCACGGAGATCTGTGGACAGCAGCTCTAGCCTCGGCCAACAGAAATGTGCAGAAAACCAAGCTGAATCCCTGGTGCGTTATCTGCAGCAGCTAAAACAAGTGAGTAATTACCTGCCATCCACAAAGTTTCACAAACCCTTTAGGCCAACCCTGGACCATGGGACCCCGACCTATGGCCAGGAGGGAGCACAGGGAATTGGGTCCCTGCCGAGCAGCAAGAGGTCGCGGAGATGCTCCAACCCAGGTCGGGGAGATGCTCCCAGAGTTGTACTGCACGGCGTCTGCTGGCCCGGGCAGAGGCCCACAGCAGCACGACCCAAGGGCTGGACCCAGCCTGGACATCCCATGGCATCTTCCCTGGGCACTGGCACCTTGCAGCCACACCACCCTCCATCCCCAGGACCGGGGATTAGCACCCGCTGAGGCAGATTTTCAATTACATCAAGCAGTTAGTTTAAAACAATTATATCAGCACTTGGGATGCTGAAATGCCATTTTCTGTACTGACTGCAGCAACAAGAGTCAGCAGCTCACCACTTCCAGAGAACCCCTTCTCTGCCTCAGATCACCCACTACAGAGGTGACTGAATGGGCACAAGCTGCTGAAACAAAGTTCGTATCTTTGGCCACAGGCAAAGCAAAAAACCCTAAACTAAACCCTGAAAACTTATTTAGAAATAGTACAGAAACCTTGTTCCAACCTGCCCTTGCCTCAGGCATCGGCATCATCAGGTGTGAACAGTATTCAAATATCTCAAATAATACACAAAGGACTGAGTCAGCTTCAGCCTTTCTAACGTCTTCTTTTTCGAGGATCTAGTCAACACTGAAGATTTTCTTCAGCCTTCCTGCTGCCGCTATTTCAGGAATGCTACATCTCTTCTAACCAGGGGAGGCAACCTGGTGCCTGAGAGGCTGCTCCTCTTTACCTTCACCATCGCTACTCATGCTGTACGTTGAGCTACCAGAAATATAAAGAAAGCATTCAGACAGTTTGACTGCTCAGATATTTCCTCCATGAAAAAGCTTTTGGTGTAAATATATCCTGCTGCAGGTCAGCATCTCCACTCCATTATGGATGGATCATGAGACTCAGCAAATCCCTGCCAAAACAGCAGTACTTGGAATAGTTACAACTTTTAATGTACATCCTATACCATAACTTCACAACACCAGGGAAAATACAATTCAATACAGCTAGTGCAGAGGTGGCCAGATAAATAACTTAATTTCTGGAGGATCTGTCTTTTAGACATAAGCATGTTCCAGGGCAGTCTGAAGGAGCTGTCTCGTACCAGTCTCAGCTACTAATTCCTACAAAGGTATTTCTGGAAACTGGATCTGCCTCGAAGCAGACACTGCAGGATGCCCAGCAGAAGAGACATCACTGCCCAGAGCACCCTGCACAAGCTCAGGATCAAAAAATTACACTACTATGGGCACATCTTCACCTCTCTCCACTGGTGATTTAACAAAAGGAGGAATTTTTATTTTTTTTTAAAATCTTTTCATCATTATATTGCTCTGCCACCAACTTTACAAGACCCAGGTCCTCTGCTCCAGCTACTAGACTGCTCTGTACATGAATTCCCAGAAACATTCCTGCTTCAAGCCCTGTAAGCCCAGCTCCCCCACCCTAATAAAAGTCCAAACTGAACCAAACAGGCTGAAAGAAACCCTCTGACTGACCACATTGCTCTGTGCATCGGGGTGATTCGGCAGGAGCCCAGGTTCTGCCCCAAGAGGCAGAGTAGGAAAGGGAGGGCTTTTTCTTCTCTTTATTTAAAAAGTGCTGCTGGAGGTAGAAACACATGAAAGTCTGTGTAGGACAAGAGAAGGAATTATCCCTCCCATTGATTTTCGCTCTGGGGTATTAGAAATAACACAGCATTTATCTGGAGATTTCTTCCCAAAGCTAACTACGGACTTTCAAACGTAAATGAGACTTGAAAGGGGTTTATCGGGCGAGGATCTGCTGAAACCTCACTGGGATGTGGGAGCCCCAGTGGGAGCTCTCTGATCCATCCTCCCACTTGGACAGCTGAAAGCCCCACTCCTATCCCCAGCTTCAAACAGGCAGCCAAGGGAACTCGGCCCAGGGAAGGCAGCGGACCAAGAGCTGGAGGACAGCGGTGTTCCCGCATCCTCCTCTTCCAGCAAGCATCTCTTCAGACCTGCCTGCCTCTGCTGCAAGGACCTGCAAGTCTCCTTCTGCAGGGCCATGACCTCAACGGCATCAGGACATGACCGCATCGGCCACGCTGTGCCACGAAAGGCAGTCAGAGGACTGAGGGCAGAGCATCCCAGCTACGGCTGGACACAGCCTGGGGACAAGGGCTCGCTGCCTCTCTAAACTGCCTGCATCCTCCAGCAGCCACGGCTACACCCTGGGAACTGCAGCAGGATAAACCCTGACCTGGAGAAACCCTTTTGCAGCATTCCCAAACACACAACCACCTCACTGCTGCCCAAAAAGCCATTCCTGGAGCGAGCCTCTCCACCCTGCATAGGCTCTGGCTGCCACACTGCAGCCCGGCTCGCTGGGAAAAACCTCTGAAGCCTCATCTCCCATCCGCTGTCTTTCCCAGGTAGCTGGGAGGTTGTAATTGGTGAGGCAGGAGATTAGAAATATCGGCAGCCTCTAAGTAAGACTTTAATTTACTGGCAGATCAATAGCACTAGGGTTATATTGGCAAAGTGTCTACAACTCTATTGACTCACGCAATTCCTCTTATCAATTTATCAGAAATCTGGAAGCCAGAAGATATTGTTTGAAGAAAAAAGGCAGCAGGAGTTTGAACACTTAGCATGGGCTGCCCAATCACGCTCTCAGCACTAAGCATTTTACAGCAGATGTATCTACTGCAAAGGAGGCTAATACATGATATGATTAAGAGCTAACTTGCTTCCTCACATGCCACGCAGCCTTTTCAAGTTGCTTCTCACCTCAGACCTTTGCACTGAGAGAGTCACTAGAACAGCCACAGTCCCACCAGCCCAAAACAGAACAAAAACCCACCATATTTCACACCACAAGATCCTAAATTCAGACCCTCCTGCCTCAACCATACACAGGCTGACCTCGGTTTCCTATCAAATCTTAGCTTTATGAAGTTAAAATCCCACTGCAGTGCTGGGAATCTGCTCACAAGGGTTTCAGAAAAATCAGTATTTCTGCCTCATGCAGAAAATGAGAAAGGCTGAGGCTTGTCTCCAAACCTTATCTGCCACCCTCAACTGAAGGGTTCAAAGCACACGGACCATTTCCTTTCCCTGTTACAGCCGGACGGCCGTAGGAGGCGTGCGGCAAACCTGCTGCTGCCTGACAGCGGGACAGACCTGTTCTGGGAGGAGCAGGGGGACAACCACCTAACCTCGCCCCAAACGCGCATCCTCCCCAACCCTATCTGCTTAATTCTTATTCTGCTGTGCTGGAGGGCCTGCCCCTCTGTGGGATACCCAGGCAGAAGTGCTCGGTGGGAAAGCAAGGAGCAGGTAGAGCGGTACGGCAAGACGGCCGCCCCTCGCCTGTCTGGGGGCAGCTTTGGGAATTTCCCGAGTTTGACCTCCCAGTCACAGCCCAGCTGCAGTCACACCAGCACGAGATGTCCCCCTTGAAAAGCACTAGGTAGCAATGACCCTGTAACAGCTCAAATATGAGACTGCACTTGAGCCGCCTTCAAAAAGGAGCCCAAATCAAACTTCGGGATTCTCTATCAGCAGCAGGTTGGAGCATGTCCCCCGCCATCTCCTCACTGAAGCACACCAAGCGAGCACGTGGAGACCTCCACCAACCCCTTGCTCTCCTGGCCTCAACCCCAACCAGAGGTCACACAACCCACCTCCCCACAGCAGGGCGGAGCGGTGGGCAGGGTCCCAGAGCCCAGCAGCACCCGTTGCTCCCAGCAGATTACACCCCTCCTTCTTAGCATCAGAACGGAGCAGGAACCGCCTGAAACCCTGGGGCTCCTCATCCCCATCCAGCCAACACTCCGGTCTGTAACAGGCAGCCTGATGCCACAAGGAGAGGAGTCGAATCATCTACATCGAACACTCCTGTAACCAAATGAAAGCTGCTAGGTGCTACCCAGGATGTCTGCAGAGCTCCGTGCGCTGCTGCGAAGACACAGCTCCGGGCCCTCTGCTGCAGCCCTGCATCCCGCCCCGGTCGAGGCTCCGCGCTGCCGGGCAGCACACCCGGGCTAGGCTCCGTCTTTGCAAGAGACCAACTCATCTGTACATAGGAAAGTTTCAACTAGATTGGAGAGGTCCCAACTGCTTAATGGCTCTCCTCTTTTTAAATGCAGATTTGAACTTTTCACCCAGGGTCGGGCAGCTGGAGCCCAGCCCGGCCCCAGTGGGGACCAGGTGCCGGAGTCTGCTCCGCTCCACACACGGGCCACGCAGCAGCATGGACCGCAGCATCCCTGACCCTGGCATCCCCAGCAGCATGACACATGGTGCCCCTGGCCCACAAGGTGCAGCAACCCCCCAAAAAGCTGCTGACACTGCCTGGCTGCACAGACACCCCCTGCCCATGCTTTACTGGGGGAGATGATGCCAAGGGGGAACTTGTGTTTCAGAGCACTAGTGACTCGGCCTGCCTGTCCCAACTTTAAATTAGCTGGGAAGCCCTAAGCAGAAGTCAGAGTTAAAGAAAAGCTCAGGGGAGTCCTACTCTGGAGGAAAAACTAGATCTTTCACTGCAGGCTTCGTGGCAGGCTCTTGTGGCTGAGTTAAGACGACTGCAACACAGAGCATGAATTCAAGGCTTCCAGACAACGCTTATAAAGATGCCATCCCCCGGAACGATGATGTTCAAAGCTGCTGCTCAGGGAAGCACATTACCTGCTCCTCTGGGGAGAAGTTCGAGATGTTTAGCTGCTCATTAAGGTAAACAGGTATTTAGGCCTTTCCTCCAAGAGGAAAGTATTTTGGAAAGGAAAAACAAAAGAGCAATCTGGTTATAGTGACAGAATCTAAACTGTATTCCCCGGGGTGACATCAGGTAAGACACTTACCCACATTGCCTGGCTGCGAGTGCTGTTCAGACCAAGGCCTCCCGCATACTGGCTCTCCTGTGGGACAGGGATAGCCTGCAGCCTGTCTCCTACCGGAAAAGGAGCTTCTGTCCCCATCCTGTCCCCAAATATCACCCTTCTGAGCAGAGCTTGGGCAGCACTGCTGCACCTCTCCAGGCAAATCCCAGCGTTCCTTGGAGCCTGTGGCAAGGATGCAGCCCCGCAAGTGATCCCGACCACTGCGCAGGGCACACCAACGGGTGTCCCCCGGTACAGCTTCCATCAGCTGCCAGAGCCTGCGTCCAAACCAACACTTTGAGGAAGTCTTGAATCACGAGCAAGTCAATCAGAAAGGAGAGATCAAAGAAGGGAAAGCCCTGGGAAGTCAGGCAGAAGGAGGAGTGGTGGAGAACACCAGTAACCTCTGGAATAAGCACCTTCATCATTTGTTGTGGATGCTCAGAGGGACAGAATCTCTCTCTGTACTTTTAAGGGAAAACCTGTCTATGACCTGTATTAAAGGATGCCTTCTCCATCACTGTGGAAACACCCATGAGGCCACAGGACACCCAGCCCAGATCAGTAACCCCCTATCCACCACTCAGCACATCCCAGCTCGCAGACCACCACTGGCATCAATGGGCCACGTGGTGCCACACTGCGGCCACACCAAGCCAGCTTCTCATCAAACCCCGAGGGCTAGAGCCTCCAATAAAAAGTTTCTGCTTTTATTATTCCACATCCAAAACACCACCACGCAGCATCCCTCAAGTACTAGAGCCAGCACAAGGGAAGGATGGAGGTGCACAGCCAGGCCAGGGGCAGAGCGGGATCTAGGCTTCTCCAGCAAAGCTTGGGGTGGGCGAGTGCTGCCCGAGCAGCACCTTCCCGCGGGAGAACTGCCTTTGGTGCAGAAAAACCTAGCAGCAGAATGTCAGGGTGGGGGACAGGGGGAGGCATCTGCTTATCAAAGCCCCAGAGCGCTGCTATGAACAGCAGCGGTGACTTACCACAGTGGACGAGCTTTAGAAAGCCACCCATGACAAGTGTGGTAGGAGAGTTTCGTGCACCAGGAATAATTGCCTCTCCTGGAGCTTTAATCATTGCTACGAGAAACTGGCTTTCTCCCCTTGGATTAATCAAAAGCATGTTATTCAGCATGGCAGCAGGACAGGTCTGCAATTCCACGTCCTTTTGTCTTGCAGGATGTGAAACGGAAGAGTAAAAGTAAGAACAGGAGACAAACACATCTCCCAGGTCTAAGAACAGCAAACACCACTGAGTATGAGAAGAGTTTCTTCAACTCAGAGGGGCACTGGAGCAGAAAACCTAAATAAAACACTCTAAACCCCCTCCATTTTGCTAGCCATCAGATGATAGTGAAAATATGCAGCAATCAGGGCTTCAGAAGCTGGTAATGACCTCTTGACTGGCTAGCAACCACTTCCAGCAGCTTTCGTATCTGTATGTGGAGCTCCGTACTAACTTGGGCACATCCCCCCCTTCCAGCTGGATGTAATGCTACAGAAGTTACTCCATTCCACCTCAAATTCACTCCTCCACCATCACGCAACAGGGCACCAAGGCTCTAAATATGAGCAAGGTGGAGCGGAGTGATGAGAGTCAATCTAGGGGCAAAGGGTTACTAGTTTCCACTTGGGACTTCCTAGTCCCTGGCCTCAGACTGTAAATTGTTTCCTTCCCATGAGCTAGGTGGTACCTTAACATCTCGTATGCTGTTTAAGGCATTTTATTGCTCAAAGAATTTGCAACCTAATAGCGCACAAGTAAAAGATATGGAAGTAAATAAAGGTAAGAGCCCAAAATACAAACTTTTGAACTACCTGGCACAAGGGGAGAGAGAATCGCCATTTCTCCCGAAAAGAGTCCCCCTGCCCCGAACACTTGCTGGCACTTCAGACAAGCACTGCTCTTGCCCAGGACAGTCAGTCTCCACCTCAAGCCTCCCTGGGGGACTTGCACATGGGCTCCTGGCACCCGGAGCCCATGCAGACCTACCCCAGCCCCGAGGGACGGCTGCGCAGCGCAGTTCTCTTCCTCCAGGCAGGGCAAGCAGTGGGAGCCCTAGCAGGGATCAGAGGCTGCAGCAGGCTCAGGCTCCTCTGCTCTGCCCCTGCAGCCCAGAAGCCACGGCCCTACCTTCCAGGGTAAAAACAAAGGCTTAAAAGCAAAAAAAAAAAAAGTTCTGACTCACTAACTGTGAAAAAGCCTTGGCTTGAGGGCAGAAAGGAGAAAGGGTGGGACAAGCACATAGAGCGCAGAGCTGCGATAGTGCAAGATGCCTGCAGAAGAACTGCCCAGGCTCCTAATGCCAGCCGGGAACCACAGCGGCACCCGGAGCTGCTCCTGCCCGGCAGTGCCTGGGATTTCCTGCTGCAGCCCCTGCTTTCTGCCTCTGCCCCCAAGCAAGGCAAGTAACTTATCCAACCTGCAACTCTTGCAGCTCTGGCAAAAGCAAACACCTGCAGGGACCACAAAAATTAGATGGGAATGAAAGATCAAAAGGAGCAAAATCCTCAAGCCCAAGCGAGGACACAAAGACACTGTTCCCGGGAGAAGAGGAAATGCCTGCTTTCCCCTCCGCAAAAGCAAAAATCAAACTCCCAGCTGATGTCAAAGGCCAGCAATTCCCACTCCATCCTTGTCATGTCCAGGTCACCAGACAGGCCCTCAGAGCCTCTCGTCTGGTGAGAATCATTCATCTGATTGCAACTAACGCCCTCAACCTCGCCATTAGAAAGCAAACACTCGGCATTTCCAGGACATAGGAAGTTGGTTTGGGTCTCCTCCTCTGCAGAGCAGCAAATACCAGAGCCAGGCAGCAAAACGCTCACCCAGACGCCCAAAGCATCCAGCTACGGTGACCACCTCGACCAGCTCCAGGCACATGGCTGTCCCCTGAGGTTCACAAGCGTCTCCAGCCGGTTCACGCAACTGAGCCTGAAATCCCCAAAGGAAACCCAGGGCTGAGCACAGCCCACACATGTGCTGCTCCCACAGAGTGCCCAGTGCCCGCTCTTCATGCAGGCAGTGGTGATCCCAGCACCCTCAGCACAGGCGACAGGGACGTGGCACCATCGGCGCAGGCAATGGGGACCCCGGCACCCTCAGCGAAGGCCACAGGATGCTGGTGTGGGGGAGTGGGTGGGGCAGGTCAGACAACCAAAATGGGGAGAATAAAGACCTTTTGCTAAAGCTCCAGGAAGCAAAGAGAAAAAACGCTAATTAACTCAGCAGCAAGTTGTTAGTATTTGCATATAAATGCAGCCACAAATCATTACAAACAAGCCAGGACAAGCCAGGCCCATTAGCATACACAGATCCAGCCCGGACTGCCGTTCTGGTGGGTCACTGAGCAGAGGAAGGCTGCCAGCCGCTCCTGGGGGAGGGCAGGGGGAAAGAGGCCTTATCTCCGCAAACACTCCTACTACCAGCAGCAACAGAAGCCACAGGGATAAGGTTTCTTTCCATATAAAACAAAGGAATGGGATAAATCCTTCAGTCCCGCTCAAAAGCAAAATAAGAGCCGGCAAGAGAAAGCCCAAAGCGGCACTGACCCACCATGGCAGCCATTGTCCTCCTCGCCCAGGACAATGGCAGAGCAGGCGCCGCGGCCAGGGGAGCACAACCCTCCCAGCAATGACAGCGATGTCCCACCGAGTACCAGGGGGTCACAGCAGCCGTGCGGCACCCCCCAGCTCTCCCTTCCTGCTGCAGCAGCCATCACAGGTTCCTGGGCATCCCCCACGCACAGGCGTGCCCTGGGTGAAGCACCTGGCACACGTCTGCTGGGTCCAACTGCTGCAGCCCCGCTGGGTGGAGCGGAAAGGCAAGTGAAAGTGGCAAGTGTTTAGGAGAGCCTGGAGAGCCACAGGTTTGACTCCTCAAGACACCGTACAGCCGCAGGAGCCTTCACCTCAGAGCTCTCCATCCAGGGAGGATGCAGAAGGCGGCACGCATCGTAAATACCAAATCACACACCTGATGCGGCAAAAGAACATGCCCAAAAGCCAGCAACGGTAAAAATTACCGGAACAGAACAAAATCCAGAGCTATTACTACAGTTTAACAAGTTCGCCCTTCCAAAAGCTACACCTAGAGCAGTTTGCTTTATCACACTGTATTTCATCTGAGTTTGCCTCCTCACTGCCGAGATTTTTGGTACTTTCTCCAGTGTCAGCAGAAGCTGCAGGTGTGCTCAGCAGCACAGCCCAACCAGCTCCAACCCTCCCCAGCACGCGTGGCAAGGACTGGGACAGAATCCGGTCTCTCTGCCGTTGCACACTTTGCATTTGCTTGAGTCACTTATTACCACAGAGGACTCAATATTATACAAAATTTACTATTTTTTTCTCTCACAAGAAGCCAAAATCTGTAATTGCACTGTTTTAGGATTCTGCTCATTCCCCTCCCCAGCTGGCATCTTAGGATTTAAAAGAAAACTCTAGCAATTACCAGTTTACATCAAGGCTTTACACAAAAAAAAAAATAAAAATCCACTTTCTAATTTTAAACAGGAAACTCTCCCTGGCAAGATCCCAAGAACCCTTCCACGGTGACTTTTATTAAATGCAAGTTTCTCGTCACTGCAACTCTGAGCGCAGACTGTCAGCTCCAGCAGAAAGCAAACACAGCCCTGACTCCACAGACCATCCTGGGGCTGCCTGCTTCCCCCCGCCAGGAGATACACGAACCCCCCCTGTAAATGGGAAACGTTCATTAAACTGCACCCAGGCAGGCATTTTCAAAACAGTGTTTAGAAATACATTACCTCCTTATCTGCAGTCGGTGAGCGTGCCTGGTTTCTTAGAGAGGCCGCAGCATGACACATCTAAACAGGAGCCAAGTTTGAACAATCAAGCAAGATAGAAAGGATGAGCTTCCCCGCCACAACAGATAATACATACCGAAACCGCTTCGAAAGAGTATTAAAGTTGAAATATTCTACAGTAGATTTTTTCCCCCCTAAATGCAGTTTCAAAACAGATATTATCAAAGAAATCACAACAGCTTCTAACAGCAATTCCCTTTCTCGTGTCCTGGATCATCTGATTTAGAAACCATCCTTCATATTCAAGCTCTGAGCGTGTGTTTGCAGGAGTAATCACTTCTCTTTGTCCTGATTTGGAAGCCCGTTGTTAAGCTCACATTTTCACTCTGGGCTATGAAGTTTTTTTTTTCATTAATGACTTTTGTACAGACTAAACCACCAAGAAATCTTCAGTCCCTAAAAACAATCAAGAATCTGGGGGCTTTATACAGGAATTGCTCTTTAATGACCAGGAAAGTGGGCACCTGCACAAAGATGTCCAAAACTGCTGCGGGACAAGGCTGAAGTGATGGGAAACTGAGCTAAAGGTTGCACCGATGCAGCTAAATCACTATAGCAACTGACAGAGGTAACCAAGTGTGACACCCTACCCGGACAACTGGTGCCAGCCAAAGGAGGAGGTGACACAAGTGAGCGCGCCCGCACAACAGAGCTGGATCACTTCATGCCAATCTGAAACGTTTCAGCAAGCCTGGCAAAGTTTTCTCACTTGGGTCAGGCTTATCACACAAGTTCAGCTTTGAGTCGATTAAAATCCAGCCCTTCACTACGCATAGTCGAGAAGCAGCAGCAGTGCTGAGGGTCTCACCTCCATTGCCCCGTTCACAGAACCTGTGAGCAACGGGGACGAGCGCGTGGCAGAGGCCTCGAGCAGAGACCCAACGCTCAGATGGGGTAGACGGACTGAACATACCTTGCCACGGAATCGAAAAACACTTGACTTACAAACGCAACAAGAACACTATGCAACCACTGCTGACAATCAGGAGCAAAATCCAATCCCAGTACAACCTGCCACCAGGAAAAAAAACACCTTGCATGTGCTGAGCCAGCCCTCACCCCTCACTGGTGGTCTGTACAGCTCTCCACCACCCCCTCCGCTACCAACCATTACATTCCAGACCTTTACAATGCCCACAGAGACACAAAAGAGACAGCTTCTAAATGTTATTACGTGATTGCTTGAATAAAAACAAAATCAGTTTTAAAACCTGCAGCACATACTTGTTTTAGAACTGCAAAGAACACTGAAGAGAGGACAGGAGAGAGGAGACGGAGATGCCCAGGGTATGTACGAACCTCTCGGAGGGCACGAGACAATTCCTTCAGAGTAACATTGGCCAGTGCTGCTGCAGAGGACCAGGGGGAAGCGAAGATATTTATTTATTTAAGCAGGTGAAAATACAAACAGAAGTAATCCAAGCTAAACAGTGGCTCCATGTGCCTGCCCCAGCAGGGGTGGGAGGTACGGTGGCAGAACTCAGCAGGACGCAGAACCTGCAGCAGAGGCTGGAGCCGTGCAGGTCCAGCAGTGCCCGGGGACAAGGCCCCAGGCTGCCAACAGCCCTGGCTGCTCACACCAGCAGGCCAGGGGTAGAGTTTGGCAATTCCCACCCTCAGCCCCAAGCAGAAATACCAGCTCCCCATGCCGAGGCTCCCGAATGGAGAAGGACTCTCAGAAGGAGACAAGGGCACTGCTGGGACCAGCTCCTCCTTCCAAAGCAGGGGAACAGGGCCACTGCACAGCCAGTTTAACCAGACTATACTCCCAAAAAGGAGAAAATAGTAATTTTTTTTTTTTTTACATTAAAAAAAAAAAAAAAATCACTAAAAGTATCACCTTCCTCTTCAGCAACCCTACACCAAATGCCCACTTAGGCCCTAATTGCACACACGCTTTAAGTCAGCACAGTAGCAAAACAAACAGTTCTCCCGCCATCACTCCTTCGGGAAGGGCACTCATTCCTGCCTCCGCGCTCCCTCCCTCTCTGCTTCAGCACAGTAATTTCTGCAGCAACACACCATATCACACGATTATTTCAAACTGAAGGGAAGCTGGCAAAAAAACCAACAACAAACAAACAAAAAAAGAGATTTTGAGGAAGCTTCCCCCCCCTTCCTTTGGCAGAGTTGTTCTAACCTATGTCCCTTCCCTAAACTACTTCCCCATGCCACTGCACCAAAGATCTGTGCCAGCAAAAAGAAAAAGCATCCAAGGCAAGACTGCCCTTAGCAGCTGTATCCGCTTCAAATGCATACGCAACGACAGCCTCTGCAACACCCGTCCTGCTTCCGTCTCCCCTTATCCCCGTGCAGTGCCACAGGCGGAGCCGAACCCTCCGCAGGAGTTACTTGCCAAGAGTCCGTATACATGAGTAAACAACAGAAATCCAACTTACAGCATGTGAACGCAGCCCAATTTGCTCATCAGAGTGTAAACCTGCTCGTGGACATTCTTGTTTTGGCTCGAAATGAACCAGCTTTGGTACAACTTGTAACTGTTTCCAATTCAATTAAGCCAAACTAAAATAAACCATTCTCGAACTGAAGATAATGTCCACAGGGCATTCTAATGTGTAAGTAAATCCTTTGAAAAAATAATAATAAATCAATGCAAACCTCTCTAAGTAGAAGGGGTTGCTAGTAAGCAGAGGGTATTTGTTATGAAAATCTTTGAAACAGTCAGAATTAGAAACCGAGCACAGCTTTCTACAAGACACTTTTCAGAGCTGAATTGCATTGTTTACTTAAGACAGTTAAAAGGATATCACCAGTGCGAAATGAAGTCAACTTCAAAGTCACAGAGTTTCAAGTCCTAAACATGCCACAGCAATCTCATTTTAGGAAAACACATGCTCTATTTTTGTTAAATGTTTCTCTTCCTCTGCTGTGCAAGAGGCTCATACAAGGAAGAAGGAACCTTAAACCTCCCCCTCCCAAAACAAACTTTCACACTCAATACACAATGAAAACATTAAAGAACAAACCCCCTATCCTTGCTGCTGCAGTATCCAAAGTAGCTGTTTCTACCAAAAGAAGCCTTAATTTTATCATTATCTTCTCCTTTTGTAAACTATCTGTACCGTAAGATCGTCAGTCCTCTTTTATTTCTAGCCGTCAGGAAGACAGGAGCAGTCCCTGACAGCAGTTACAAACATCACCTCGCAGCTAAAAACCACCCTGGGGTTCTCAGGCTGTATCGCTCCCATCCTCTGAAGACAACCTGGGGAGCAGAAATGGGAGGAAGGCTGCTCCTGCCCCAACTGCACCCTCCCCTCACCCATTTTGTCATCAGAGGGCTGACTCCAGACCCCCTTCCTCTCCCAAAAGCCGTCTGAGTTCAGCACAGCTTAAGAGCATCTCTCCGTACCATTTGCAGGAGCTGAACTGTTCAACAGCCAGATAAAAGCAACAACAAAGACACTAGGAGTCTTAACAAAGGTAAATTAACATACAAGTTGAGAAAGCACCCATTCCCGCTCCATAATCCAACAAGGCCTCCAACAAGACACGGAAATAGCTTTTAATATCCCAAATACTTTGAATGGGGAAAATTCTGACAAAAATAGCACCTTTTACCTCTTGGCATGCTCTGTTTAAATGGAAGGCTGTAGCCTTTTCTATTTCCCCATCTTTTTTTGGATTTTAAAATGCAGAAGACCCACTGGTCACCATCAGTAGTAAAAAACCCAAGGCTCTGACACCTCTCCACCCACGTTCTCCTCGTCCCAGTAGTCGAGAACTTCAGTGGGGGGACCTGACAACCACAACCCACCCACGGAGCCCCTGGCAGTAGCGCACCAGCAGCCTCCCTCCCTGCTCCCACCACCCTTGCTAGCTCCAGCTGAAGAAGGCACAGCACGAATTCAGCAGCAGACAAGAACTTTGCTCCCAAACATCCTGCTGGCCAGTTCGTTCCTATTTACCCGGCACACAAACCTCTGAAGGACCAAATCCTCTGGAAAGCTCTGCAAGGCACCCAGCTCCTCCTGCATGGACCAGGGTGGGCGGTAAGGAGGGAGCTGGTTCTCTTTGCTTTCTGTAATAAAACTCACTTGGGCACTTCTCGTTTGGCCTCATCAATTCAGTAGACTGTGCCATCACACTGACACTGCCTTGGCACACCAGAAGAGGTCCAGCCGAGCTTTTGAGAGAGGATGGAGCTCAGCAGACAGCTCTATCAAGCTGAAGACCAGTGACTAGGACATGACATAGTCCACTGTCTCCACAGGATGGCCAATGCTTCCTGCAGAATCTCATCAAAAGCATCTCACAAATCATCGCTACTTCACAGGCTTCACGCCCAGAAGCAAAAAAGGGCTGAGAAAAAGATGGCTGAAGAAAGCAAAACCAGGGTCCCAACATCCAGCTCCTACCTGAAGTAACTATGCAGTTTCACAGCGCAGTGGCCACTCAGACTAAACGGAAAGAAATCTCAACTCCAAAGAGTACCTATCACTTCAGAGACACAAAGCGATGCTACTCAGAGAAGCATTGATGGAGGAGTGGTTGGTTGGACAGTTCCAGCAGCATTGCCAACAACAGGAAGCCCTTGCACAGGGTTTCTGGCAACCAGGTCTACAGCCTTGGGCACAGCTAGGAGGTTTCAACCAAAGAGAAGTCAGTTGTGCCACCCCTGCTGTTAGGCTGACCCCGGCCAGCCACTGCTGTGCAGAGCAGAGCTCAGCCCTCCTCCACAGCAAGCTTTGAGCAATCCCCCAGGCGCTTCCAGAGCTTGGCTCGGTTGCTCAAACATCTGCAGTTCCAGGTGAAACTGCTGCAAGCCTGCTGTGAAGGGAGCTTTTCATGCAGGGCTCCTCTGGCACTGGACCCACCACCTGGGGAATTTCCAGGATCTCATGCAAACCTCCAGGACTTCCACGCCGCTCAAAATAAAGAGGAAACAGTGGAGAAGCCAGTTAAAATAAGGCAACCAAGGAAAAAATCTATGGCAGTTCCTTCAGACAGATGCCGCTACTGGCCAAGTAACTGGTTTCTGAAATAGCAGAGGGGCATGAGAAGTTGACCACCCTCCCAGGGGCTGGGCATCCCACGCCAGCACGCAGCACACGTCCCACTCCAATACACAGCAGCATGTGCGGGCAGGCAGCAACACCTGGTGCACCCCCTCGTCTCCCCTCTGCGAGCCATACAGTATTGCCACAAAACTCATCCCACTGGTCCTCCTCCATCATTACCTGCTCGAGGTGAACCTGCCTTGGCCAATAATACAACCCAGCCACTGGCACGCTCCTCCACGCTACCTCTCCCTCTGGCTGTGCTGCAGAACACGCTGCCTAAGGGAGCTCATCCTGAGGAACAGGATGGAGTTCAAAATGCACACCTGCCGACACCTTCATACATGGCTCTGCTTAGACTTGGACTCTCTAAGACTACAAACCCTGGCTGACACGACCAGGCCTCCTCCACGCCAGCACTCTGTGCTCCAGAAAGCAGTAAAACCAGGAAGGATGAAAAGATGGTACAAAACAAAGACCAACCAGTCCCATTTCTCTAGCACCAGAGCACAGATCGCCAGTACAAACCATCTGCCTGGAGATGCCAAGCTGCTCTGAGCGACCCCTCTACTACCCCAGCTGCCCCCAGCGTGGCAGGTATCCCCCTCCCCATCGCCCCTCCCCACAAGCAGCGCTGGTGCTCATCACATGCGTTACCCCAGTGAAAAACCCGGCTCAGACAAGGAGATTCACTTCTCCTCGCCTCCCCTCCCCTCCCAGAGGTCAACTGCAGCAAGACTGGCAATGATCCCGCAGAAGAAGGCCTGCGACCAAGGCAGGCGGTAACTGCAGCGCGCAGGCAGGGGAACTGGACGCCTGCAGCTCCTCGTGTGACGCACAGGTACCGCATGAGGCTCGGCCCGGCTGGGTTCAGACCTGCCACATTACTACAGACGCATCTCCCCAGCTGCCTCCCTCCTCTCCAAGGTGCCAGAACAAAATTCCCCAGCACTGGGAAAACAAGGAAGGCCTACAGCATGAATTACTTAATCTACAACGTCGATAGAGGAGAGGACATCTTTCTCTAAGCACTCCTTTGCAATTATGGCTGGAGCACCGCAACCCCGGGTAGGAAGGAATTTGTGTACCATAAAGCAGTGGGGACAAAGCGTAACAGCTTGCGAGTTATCTGGAGGGGGGAGAACTGAGAGAGTAACAAAGAACAAAATTTAAGGATGTAACAATGCTCTGGGAATTTAAGACACGTTATGATTTTTCATAATTAACCCCCACTTACAGTCTCTGCATGTGAACTACGTATTTTCCCATTTCATACTCCAGCTGAGGCAAACATTTGGTGGCTTGCCCAAAGTCAACGTCAGAGCTAAAACGGATCTTTTGACTTCCAAACAAGCTCACAGTGTTAAGCTGCTTTTAACTGTCTCTATGGAAGATGAAAAACAGCAAGAAGAAAGGAATTGGGGAAGGAAGTATGTAAGACTAAAAGGGACAAAATTAACAGGAGAAAATTAAAGAGGAGAAATTCAGGCTCTGACATCTGAAGGAGCTTTCGAGGAGCAAACGCCTGTGTGCTGCAGACCCATCTACCAGAGGAAAGGCCGAAGCTCCCATTCCTCAAAGCTGGAGGTGAAAGCGCTGACTGCAGCACCCGGAGAGGACAGGGGACGCGGTGAGCCCTGCCAGCCCCAGTGGGACCTGTCAGCTGTCTTCACCTCCACCGGCAGGGCCCAACTCCACCCTGGGCACCTGCTGTCCCCTCGCTCCCAGCACCGGTGGGGAGGGAAGCCCCACGTCCAGCCCCAGCACCAGAGATGCCAGCTCAGCCCCGCTCCTCCGCAAGGAAATCCCACTGGCTCTCAGTCCTCGGCGTGCATTACACTGGGGGGCCGGGGGCGCATCGCATTAGACACCAACAAAGCAGAAGGTTAATTTGAAACTCACAGCCCCGCTGCTGCGCGCTTGTCTCTCCCTCGCCCTCCCTCCTCGCTCTCCTTTCTGTGCAAAGCCTGACATCTACAGTTCTGTCTGGCACAGTCAGGGGCTGCCGATGGGAACGGCGCACAAGGACAGCGGGGACGCAGCGGCCAGCCAGGCTCCACTCCTCCAGACAGCCCCCGGCCGCTCGGCAGGGTTCTGCTCGTTGGCACACCGGCAGGCACAAAGCAACCTCGGCCCAGCCAGGGGACACGTGCCAGGAGCAGAGACCACCCTGATGACAAGGCTGCCCTGGGGTACCGCTTCTAGGTGGGTGTCGAAGCACCAGCAGCCACCGCACACCACTCGAGCTCGTCTGCGACCAGCTCCTGCCGCTGCGCATTGAGATCGAACGCTCTCAACGAGAGCAAACCGAAGGAGAACTACAGCCTCGTGGCATCACCCTTGCAGCCGTACTGCGGGAACTGGCTGCACCCCAGCATTTCAGGGGCAGTAAGCACTTCTGCGCTGCTTCTGAAGGTGTCCAAGGGTCTGCACACCAGCTTCTGCAATGCAAAAGGTACAGGTGAAACGCACAAGCTGGTGCGCACAGCCTGAATCCAGAGCACCGTCACACCACAGGAGCAGCTCTAGTTAGCAGATTCTGCAACTCTCAAACCCATGCCTAAGACACCAAGTAGCTCTGTGCTTCATACACTCCCCCTGCTCAGTCTTCTGAGCTAACCGCCAGGCCTGGAGCGCGTTTTCCCACTACAGGCTGTCTCACCAAAAATACCTTGGTGAAGAATCCCCAGATTCTGCATCATCATCCCAAACAACATGCACCTGACTGCATCTCTCAGCCCAAACAACACGCACCTGACAGCCACTCAGCTGGCTGTGCCTCTGCACCCCCCTCACCTCCTCCTTCTTCACTCAACTCCCTTACAACAAGAAGGAAAGACCAAAAACCTCTGAGCCCATCACCAGACGTCACAGACATTCAGGAAACCCAGCAACCCAACCTAGCAGGATCAAGCACATCATCGCAATGTTACTATCTACGTTTAAGTACGTGCTCTGAATTCCGCGGTGAGCATCAGTCTGTTTGCACAAGACAGGCAGTGGCAGCATGGCAAAAGGAGGGTTAAAACTCCTGCTACCGAACCAAGCCAACCAGCCATTTTGGAGCTAGGCTACCACCAGCCAGGGAAGCGCGGCTCCAAGTCAGAGGCAAACGTGAGGTGGGACGCAGGGTGCTTCGCTGACAGGGACCCAAGGGGTTGGGAGCAGCTCCAGATCACGCCTGCTCCCATCCTCCCCCAGGAGGGACCAACTCTCCAGCAGGCAAGCTTGGGCCACCAAAATAAACATTTACTAACAGCTAGCGTGTTACAGGCCCTGCAGGTTCCACTTTCCCAGATATTGGGGCAGGGGGAGGACGGGAGAAAACCTTTTACCGAAACTGCCATGCACATCGTCTGCTCCAGCATCACTGCCAAGAGAAGGAACCCGCGGGCTCAGCCCTCACCAGGATTTAAGACCCAAAAGCCTGGCCACTACAGAGCCAGCACCCTCCTGCTCCCCAGCGACATCCACCAGACAACCAAAAACACTGGTTTGTTTTCCGGGGTGGGGGGGGAAGAAAAAAAATACTGCTGCTCTGCTTTGCCTTCTATTAGCAAGAGGCATGTTTGGTACTTGTGACATAATGAAATTACAATCAACAGCTAAGTGTCTTTCTCCCAGCAGCAAACTCAAGGGCAAAGCAGGGTAGCTGCAGCCTGCCAGAGGCAGGGCTCCTCAGCACCCACACCATCCCACCGTCCTTCCGCCTTGCCGCTCCCCTTCCACACACAGCCGGGATCCCAGGACCCTCCTCGGTGGCTCCTGGGATGTGCTGGGAGCCACCCATCATCTGCGGCCTGCACAGCCGCCGGCGCAGGTCTCCCTTCCCAACACTCCCAACCAAAAAATAATTTCAGATGGAAATGAACTTTAAACTGTATTTACAGTCCACCTCTGGAAACACACACAGCGCACACATCGTGCAGAACACCACCGCCCTCCAGCCAGCATTGCTGTGGAGATGAACACCCACCTCCCGCACCGACAGATGGACACGTCTGTCCGGCAGAGCCAAGGAGGAAGCACTGGAAAGTGATCGCTCGTCGCCAGCGTGGCAGGACCCCGAGTGAGACCCGCAGCATCTTCGGGGCGGGAGGAGAAACATGGACACGAGCAGGCTGGCATGGCTCGCTCCCCCACCGGCAGCTGCGGGGCAGGAGCACGCCGGGGCGTCCAGGTCCAGCGGGATCCCCGACCCGGCGGCGAGGACTGCTGCCTCCCTGGCTGCCGGCAGTGAGGGAAGCCCGGCTCATCCACCCTGGTTTTGTTTTGGTGTTTTGTTTTGTTTTTTTTTAAACTAGCTGGAATTTATCTATTTCTCCAATCCCTGCCTACACACAAACCCAACCTCGGGAGCAAACAAAAATGCATGAATCGCAGATCAGAGACAAAGCAGGAGGCGGGACGGGCGGCCCTGCTCCCTCCTGCCCTCACCTCACCCCACGGCGCGAGGTGGTTATATTTAGGTACCGCCACGGTCTGCGGTGCCGCGGCCCCCCTCGGGCACGGCGCAGAATGCAGATTTTCCAGACAACAGACCACAACAGCTCCGTCAAAACCATTAGAGGCTGCGGCGCCCAGGCCTGCGCACAGATGTTTTGATTCCCACTCTCCTGCCACGACAGCCCTCGACAGCCCTGTCGCCGCCGCGCCGCCACGCGCTGCACACCCGGCCCAAATTTTGGCTGGCGAGGGAGGGACAGAGAAGGGAAAGGCAGCCTCGCTCCCCACCGGAGGAGCTCCTCTCTCTCCGGTCTCCCCTTGCCTTCCCCCAGGGACGGCGAGGCCAGCATCCAGAGGGGTGTGGGGGGACACCCCAGCATGAGGAAACAGAAGCAGCGCAGAGGGGGGCAGCCCCCACAGGCACCCCGCTCCGGCCCCGGGGGCCTCTCCCACACCGAAGCCCCCCGCGGTCGCTCGGTCGCAAGGGAGTGCAGCCCCACCAGTGGCACGGGGGTCCCTGCACGTGGCCGGGCCGTGGGGAGCAGGCGGAACCCGGCTTTGTTCGTGGCCCACCTCTCCCGCCAGCCGGACGCACCCGCCGGCACGAGGCCCCCAAAGCCACACAAAGGCCGAACCTCGGCCGCGCTCCGGCGAAGGGAAGCGGGGAGCCGTGAAATGCTCAGCCTCTTCCCAGCCCATCTCTCCTGAACCGCCCCGATCCCTCCTGCGCAAACACACCTCCAGCTCCGGCGCGGCGGCAGGGCCGGCGCGCGCAGCACCACCAGCACCTACGAGAAGATGGTTCCTGAGAACTCTCCCACCGCAGACAAGCGAGTCCGACACCAGCGGGGGAAACGCTCATGCGAGGGAGTCGTGCCCCGGCAGAACACAGTGTGTGAATAAAGTTGACGTAAAAGCCCACTAGTCATTTTTCAGCTTCTCCATGCCGCATTTTTTTTTTATTATTATTATTACTATTATTATTTTGGAAAGCAATAAGTTAAGTGTTAACGCGGAGGCTAACGCAGCCAGCCATATGTCCATCGGGTTGGGATTTAAGCTATCCCCGCCGAAGCCGTTAAACCGATGGCCAGGCCCAAAGTAAATCTGCTCCTCCACGCTGCTCCTGGCCTCCGGCACAGCACCGACGGGGACCGGGGCGGGGGGTCAATACAGACAGATGAAAGAGGGACACACGCCTCCGCTTTTGTCAACGCGGCCGCCGCCGGGCCCTGGCTTGACAGCAGGCACGACAAGGCCAGGCGAAGGTGCCAGGCGCACGGGGCCGCCCGTGCCGCCTCTGCCCGCCCGAGCAGCACCTTGGCCGGGTCCTTCGGGAACAAAAGGCACCGGCAGGGCGGGAGGGAGGGTCCGGGAGCTCCCGGTGCCGAGGGCCAGCACGGCTGCGAGCGGCACCACTGCTGCGCCAGAGAAGGGCTGGAGTGAACTTCCTGCTGCCCACTCCTCCCAAAATGACCGTGTTTAAAAAGAAAAAGAGGCAGGGGGGGGGAAGAGGGGGGAGGATAAAAACAAATACAGCAAAGCAACCTCTATGTCCAGACGTGGAGCTTCTCTCCCCTCTAATATGCCTTTTGTTTGCTTTTGTTTCTGGCGGAAGGTGGCCTGCGGAGCGGGACCCAGGCGGGAGGGCAGCTCGGGAAGCCGGGTCCCCGCACCGAGGCCGGCGCAGGAGGACAGCCCTCGGCCGGGAGGCAGAGCCGGAGCCCCGGCGAGCCCCAGGCCTGGCCGCAGGGCCAGCGGTGCACAGCGGCAGCGGGGAGCCCAGCATGGCCCCGCTGCCGCCGGCGGGGGCTGCAGGGGGTCGGGGGGCTCAGGTCACCCCATTGCAGGGCCGCCCCCCAGCCTCTGCCCGTGCTGCAGCCGAAAAGCCACGCTCCGTCTTGCGTTAATGCCGGACCAGACAGTGCTCCCTAATGAGGGAGCATTACAATCAGCTTGTAATGCTGAATTTTTAATGCTGCCGAGGGCTCTGTTACATAATAAAGGGGGAAACGGGAGCACAGCGCGGCCGGCGAGGCGGCCCGTTCCCCCCGGCCCGGTGCAGGTGGTGGCCCCGGCCCACCGGCCGCCCCTCACGCCCCCTGACCCGCCGCTTACCGCCAGCGCCGCAGGACGGGTCGTGCACAACACCCATCGGAGCTCCTGCCCTGCCGGGAGGGTTGCACAAACTTTCCTCAAGTGCGTGGAGGGGTGATGCCAAAACGCTCGCTCTCCTCTCCGCCAGAGCTCGGCCGGGAAATGATTTAAAAGCAAAGTTCACGAGCATGTTAACTGCATGCTCTCGTATGTTCCCGTACATACGGTCTGCGCTGCTCCTCTCGGTAATACCCTAAGACTGTAAATCTATAACCACTGCAATGATTTAGTGATTAAAAACATGATAACATATTGTGTAACTGCAAACCACAGAATCCCTGCCAACTCTCCTCCAAGATACGGGAACAAAAATACAGAAAATGTGTTGCTCGCAGCAGTCTTCCTAAACTCAACGGAAAGATTTTAATAATAATAATAATAATAATGAAAAAAGCCCTAGACATCAGAAAAAGGCTGGATACAATGCAAGGCTGGAAAAAAAAAATTAAAAGACAGAGTTTTAAATACGATTCTTGCTCTAACAAATTACAATCTAAACATGCCTCTCTTTTTTTCTCTTTTTAAGTTTGTCGTAACTGGAATAACTGGTCTTGTGTGATGTCTTGCATATTCAAAGTGCTTTGTAATAGGAT